>JAAGNO010013144.1:6200-16507 GCA_033439905.1 Ceryle rudis | reverse complement strand
CAGCTCCCCTCTCAGCCTTCTCTTCTCCAGGCTCAACAGCCCCAGGGCTCTCAGCCTCTCCTCACCACAGATGTTCCAGTCCCTTCAGCACCTTTGCAGCCTCCCTTGGACTCTCTCCAGTATTTCCCTGTCCCTCTGGAACTGGGGAGCCCAGAACTGGACGCAACACTCCAGATGTGGTCTCAACCAGGGCAGAGTAGAGGGGGAGGAGAACCTCCCTAGACCTGCTGGCCACACTCTTCTGAATGCACGCCAGGATTCTTCTTGGCCATGAGGGCCCATTGCTGTCCCATGGAGAACTTATTGTCCACCAGGACTGCGAGGTCCAAGAAGAATACGAAGCTCGGGTCTGACTGATAAGCGAAGGAGTAACATATGGAACATGGTTTGGAACTTGGGCAAGCTCCCTTTAGTGTGTAACTTCAGCCAAAGGTTCCCTGTATGACTGTAGGCAAGCCCTGCGGTGTAACCCCCACTTAGATGTCCATCTCTAAACTGGACATTATTCCTCCAAGACTCACGTGGAGATATAAAATGCATAAGAGATCTTTTGATACAAGTATGAGTCACAAGATCCTCACAGATTCCTGGATTAGGTGGAAGGAGCTCCATTTATTTCCTAGATTATAAAAGTATCAAAATACAACTGGGAAAAAAAGGCAAGAAAGAACAATTATTCTGGTAGGCAGAAAGTCTAGAGAATTAGAAGATGCTCAATCAACACGTAGATGAGAATAATGTAGACGATTTCCAGGTTCAGAGAGCTAAGAAATGCGATCAGTTTAATGAGCATGTGAGCAACACGAGATAAAACGATTCTGAAAGTCTGTCCGTTGCTCATCTCTTTAGATTACTGCCTCTTTACATCATGGGCAGAGCATCACCCAACAAGGGGGGGGGGAAATTAATGCTCTAAGTATTCCATCTTTTCAGTAGATGTTTCAGAAAGCCCGCGAGCCGGTCAATACCTGAGATATGTGGACACATATTTATCTCACAGATGGAAATGTACGTATGTCTGAAACTATTTTTTATACGTTAGAGAACGATTGGAGAGAAATATAGAGAAATGGGTAAATTAAAAATAAAGAGCAGCCTAATTTCAGGGCTTAATTGACCATGTAAGAAAAGCTCTAACGTTACTCGTTCCTGCAGGTCACACGGTGCTTTGCAAATCTAGCTGAGCTTTACAGTACAAGGTGCAAGAGATCACTTTCTGAAAGGCAAAGTGTGAGAACGACACTGCGCAAATGAAGAACATTCACTCTTCAAGGTACACGGTGGTAAAATCTGTGGACCTGACTGACCTTCATCCCTTACTCCCTTTCCATCACGTCACTAGTCCAACAGTACCATAAAAAAGCAGCAGTTCTGCCTCCTGTGCAGCGTGCTCTCTGCAGAAGGCCGGTCCCAGTATCACCCAGGCACTGCACTGCTGCTCCACCTTCCCTAGCGCCGGATCGATTAGCCTGGAGCTTGCCAACAGTCTCCCGTTTCTCACCTCAGCTCTGCGGGAGCTGGAATTTATAACCTTCCAGCCACCGACTCAAACCCGTCTCCGTGGAGGGCAGCTCTGGGAGGAGCCCTTCGATCCTTTGTCAAGCGCAGAGGTGAAACTGGGAGAATACATCCCAGGCAGACAACCACCTCTCTCATGCTCTTCCCTCGCAGTGACTTTGGGTTTTTAACTCCCCCCCCCGACCTTTTATTGGCTCTTGCAGAACTGAGGATGGGCTTCATTAGGAGCTGCTTCGAGGAGCGGCCATTAAAACTCGTGCTACATCCCTCAGGGTTTTTCTGGATACTGGAAATACCCCCCAGTCATCGATGCTGCATACTGCTAGGGGGTTTTAAGAGAAACACCTAAAACTACATGAAAATCAAATATTCTGTTTGATTTCTCCCTCTTATTCAGCTACCGGGCGTGTCGTGAGATCGCCGATTTTCCCCTGAGAAATGAAACCCAAGCCTTAGCATTCTGTCCGCTCCTCCAACATGCTGGTATTTCAAGAGGCACTTTGAGCCAAGAGGGGTAAGATTTTCAAAGCACCCCCATCAACTCTAAGCAGAGAAAAGAGCAAGCTATACATCTGGCGGACTTGTGCTTCCTGACTATAAAAGCTGATCGTGTGAGCCACAGCTCTTCTCTTCCATCACGTGCACAGATAACGAGTTACATTTTTTTCTCCTCTGGAAGTTGATAGTTACATAGATTTTTGAAGTAATTTCACATTCTTGTCCTTAGCTACTAAATATTTGGCTCCTTGGATGTAAAAAGATAAATTACAATGTCTTGGGATTAACTTCTTCAATTACATTCCCAGAGATTTATTTCAGCTATAATTCAGCTCTTACAAGGAGAGTATCTACCAGCAGAAATAAGCAAGCTACAGGGGGAAAAAAGAGTTGCTACGTTCAAGAAAATTATTTGAAAGACGCCCGCAAGGGAAAAATACGATTGCTAAAAGTTAATAAAAAGGTGAATGCTGCTTCTTATCCTAACACAGCGTTAGGTGGAAGCCTGTCTGCTTTTGTGAGGAAGAGGACTACAAAGAGACTTAGCAAGGCATCTACGTGTCTGCTACCCTCCAGTCCCTGAATTTAGTTAGGAGGGAAAGATCCGAGTGGAAAGTTCTGCTCTGGGGATTGGTTTTGCCTTTTTTCAGTACCCAACAGTGTGTCAAGTGGAGGAATAGGAACCAGCTGGAACTCAGATTTCCTTCTAGACAAGTGCTGTGACCACCAGCATCCCAAATTGTTAGCCTTTATTTACTTGTGAGCTTCTAAAGCTTCCCAGCAAAGATGGTATTTCACTAAAATAGGTCCCTGTCTTGCAGCTATGAATGAACCTCAGGAGCAGCTTCAGGGACCTCCACCTCTTGCTCCTCACCACCCAGGCTGAGGACCACTGCTCCAGGCAACTACACAACATGCAGGCACCACCAGCACGAAGTGGTTTATAGAGGTTGAAAGTCGCTGCCGTGGTGACCAAGGCGCTGAGTGTTATACGTGACCGACCGAATCAAATCCTCCTCAGGATATTCAGGTGCTGCTTTGCACACCGAGCCCAAAGCAGCTACGGTGGGAGCTCATCTCTCCTTTGTTCAGACAGAACAAAAGGCAGACGCTAAAGGACCCCGCGCCGGAAGCAAGGTACAATGCACCTGCACAGTCACCGCACAGTAGATCCAGGGAGGAAGTGCAAGAGCTTACGTACCAAAAACCAACCCCAAACCCAGCCCAGGTTCAGTCTGGAACAGCCCAGACTGATCTCGTTATGTTATGTAACACTGGAACGGGCTGCCCAGAGAGGTTGTGGAGTCTCCTTCTCCGCAGACTTTCCAGACCTGCCTGGATCTGTTCCTGGGTGACCTGATCTGGGTGACCTTGCTCTGGCAGGGGGGTTGGGCTCGATGATCTCCAGAGGTCCCTTCCAACCCCTAATGTTCTGTGATACTTTCTGAAAGTTCTGGAGTTGAGCAGACAAGCAGTCACGAGCCAGCGCATTTTGTGATGATCCCCAAAGGGCGTCCACGCACCTGGGCGACACAAATCCCCGTGCTGCTCCTTTTCGCTAGCGTACACCTCCATACACCACGCGTGGTAGGCAAAGGAGAAGAGGTCTTCTATCTTGGAAGGAGGACGGATGGCATTGTTCAGTCGCTTAAGCCAATCTTGACACTGCTCAAAAGTGGAGAACTGACACCTGTCCCAGAAACAAACATCGATCTGTTAACTCGCAGTAAAAGACACCAGCCCGCCAGAGTTGACAGGCTGACTGTGGAAAGGTCTGCGAAAGCAAAGAGTGAGAACTACTGTCTGATAATTCAGTTCTGCTTCTCTGGACATTCTACTGGACGCTGCAAATGAACCTTTGGGTATTAGTCAAGAGATACAGGCTGTGGAAGTCAGGAGGAGCTGTGAGCAGGACAGCAGTGTTCTGTGACCGCAGGCAGCAGTGGTTGCCCGACTAGTCGTGAATGAGGGAGGTGTGCAGACAAGGTGTTTACCCCAAAACCAAGGACAGCGTCACCGAGTTCAGGCTGCAGCTTTCACACAGCCAAAGGCAAGAATGTGTTAGAGAGACTTGCTGCCTGGTGGTCTCGGATGGGAACGCACAAAACCATCACGTACGCGATGATGGATGCACTGCGTTCCCGTAAACCAGAAGACATTTTTCATCAGGTATCGGAGAAATACCCATTTGATTAACAAACTTCATTTGAGAATAATGGGGGCGAACTCCAGTACCTCAGACCTTATATTATTCTCCTATCTTACAGGCTCAGATTCTCTTTCTGGCCTCGGTGGGAAGCCCAACGTTTTTGAACCGTTACCGACTAACAACAACTAGCGAGAACATTCCCCGCGCAGAGGAAGCTCATCATCGAAGCAGTACATTAAAATGACATTATCTTGTCTCTTCCAAGAGGATCCCTGAACCCTTTAGAATAAAAGGGTAGAAATAAGATCAGTGACTCATTTTGCTCTGACAGATTTTGTCGAGATTTTACAGTTATAAAATATTCACCGAGTATTTACATTCAGCTCAGTCTGGGTTCTCCTGCATTCGTGGCTGACGATAACATCTGTATTCTCTAAGGGCAGGATTTATTACCTCTACCTGCAAACATCTCGAAGTCAGTCAGTGGAAGGGAAGAGACGTGTCCGACTCACGGTAAGTGGCTAAATAGCTGTGAGGAGTTGCAGCCTGGAGGTGTTTATTGCCCACCGCTGACTCTAAAGCAAACTGAGATTACCAGCTTAAACTGGGGAAGTGTCCCTTCAATATCCACTGTCAGATGAGAAGCATCTCACCCCAAAGACCCCATTTTCTTCCTAAACCCTTTAAAGTTAGCGTTGCAAATAACAAGTACTAGCTTCACTCGAGCCCCTACTATTCAAACCAGAAACTACTTTGTTCATGAAGAACGTGACCCATGTTCTAAAGTTGGTGTCTCAGCTCCGTATTTCCTGAGCCTCCAGTGGCCGGTGGCACCAAGGACTGATTCTCAGAGATGCAGTTTTCAGGGGAAATTCATAAGGAAGGGCATAAATACAAATAATTTGTATTCACTCTACAATTGAAGAGAAATAACAAATTAACGTAGAGAGGAAGGGTGACTTTTTTAAATGTCAAGAGCTACAACTTAAGAGGAAGTTAAATATTTAATTCAAATTAAACTAAATATTACCTCTAAAGTAAAATCAGACCTCATCAAATCGCAGCGTTTCAGGAAGCAGCTGGCCTGTTAAACATTCCGAGTGCTCAGCAATGACTGGGGCTCATTTCATTATACAAAAGGTACTGCCAGCAAACATTTCATCAAAAAGAAATGTTCCTTTCTTGTTAATTAAAGTTTATAGATCGAAATTAATTTCTGCAGCAGCAAAGTAGGATATCGCTGGAGCTCAGGCTCAGAGGCTCCTGGGGCAGACTCCGAAGTCTGCTGAAGGAGAGATGTAAATAATCCCTCCTATGGGGTGCTATCTGCTTTGCTGGGTTGCAGACCAGGCTTTACCTTATTCCCACACTTTTCTCTCCCAGCATTTTAAGGACAGCAACTGTACCCTCAGCTCTGTTAAAACCACAAGAGTGGCTGCTGCTGGCCAGACAGAAGGTTTCACAACTGCACAAGCCCGTACCTTCACCCTCCAAACCCCAAAGCTCGAGTAACCACTTGTCCAAGACGTGTTTCAGTCGTTTTATCTAGCTCTGTATCCTCTAACTAGTTGAAGCAGTCAGTTGTAACTGATTAAAGGCAGGGAAAACAGTGAGACCAGAATTAATTTCAGAATAAAACTGAGATCAGCCACTTAGGCTCAGACCAAGGCTTGCTGCTATAGTACAGCAAGCAGAAACCCAGAGCACCTCGCTCCCATCTTCTCTACCAAATGCCCGGTTATCACACGCAACTCGCACGAACAAAAAGTCCTGGGAGGGAAAGCAAGTCCCCTAAGTAAGAAAAGACCCATTTCTTTAAAACATCGCAGTTTTCCACAGCACGTGGAAAGCAAAGTTATCAACCTCCCACCAACATTCAGCCTCTTCATACCTTATAACCTTGCAGTCTTTGCATGTCAAGTGGAGTTGAAATATATCACGGCACTCAACGCTTTCTATAAGCTGCAACGGAACCTGCAAGTAAAACATTTGGATAATTTTATTACAAACAGCTGGAATTTCTTCGCAGAGCTCACAAGGATTTATTATAGGACTCTGTGGAGTCTGACTAGAGAGTGAAAACCAAAGGAAAGCAACTACAGCAACTTCAGCAGCTCTGAAGCACGGTACCGTTCAGCAGCGGTTTCATTTCCACGGCTGTGCGGTCCTTAGAGGCTCACGCAGGAAGAGCTGCGTAGCCTGCAGCGCTGCTGGCCAACGGGAAGGCAGGACAAGCAGCAGAAAGCCACCAGCTCCTCTCTCATGGAAGCATCTTTCTCTCTTACAGGACCAAATTTAGGGATCTGGGGAATATAATTCTAGCTGTTGGTGTCAAAAATGAACCGCTAAGCAAGATCCCCCTTCAGATTGCTGCAGCCGAGACGGTTGTTAGGTGGAAACAGCCATTTGGCCTGTTCAGCTCAACACTCCCGATCAACAGAGCCACGTTTAGAGCAAGCACCTTGAATCCTTTGTTTTAAAGGTGCAGTTACATGCACTTCTGTTTTACGGGACGTGTAACTCGCAGAAACTTGATCGGGCCAAACATGTAAGCACATGCAAGTACCTTTAGAGATAAGCAGAAACCACGAGATAAGAAGCGTAGTTTTCATCAGTATTTTTGGATCTTTACCCGAGATAAGCAAATGTACATTATTATCTTAGTTAGATACCAACTTTTATTCACTTAGCTCCTATGGAACTGTCTGCGTTCCAAACCCACAGCATTGAGCTAATCCCTGTAACAAACACGAAGATTAAAGGTGCTAGGATTGTTTATCAGGTTACTGTGAACATTGCACAAGGCAACAAAACCTCTGCTTGGAGATCCTTCAATACAAAGGCTACAAGAGAATCAGTCAAATCCTCTGTTCGTCTTCTCTGCTCTCAGAGATCCAGCAGTTCGAGTTCTGGCTCGGGGAGTACAAGATGCAGCTCTAAGACCCTGCTCTGCCAGTGCTGCTCCATATGACTCTGGGCAAGCCCCTGAAGGTCACCTCCGATCAAGGATCTGGTCTGAGGAATCAAGACAGCTTCTCGGGCAACACAAAGCCTAACAAGTACCCAGTGTCAGGGGAATGAAGAAGGGAAATGGCACTAAAACCAGTAAGCAAGGGAAAGAGACATGTCAGAAATGCAAACCGGGAGGAAATTTCCTCTGGGCATGAGGGTGCCTAGAGAAAGCTAACAGTAAACGTGGTGCCCAGGGGAGCGATCACCACTCTCCTGTCTCTTGGGACGGCAGCTGCACAGCTCACAGCTGTCCCTCACCGTTCCCTGCCAACTCAAAAGCTGGAGTCCAGAGTCCTCTTCTGAATGCAAAAGCTCAAACAGCGGCCCAGAGCTCACGACCCACAGGGTAAGACAGGCAGGTGCTGTCTCAGTACTCCACCTTTACAGACCCTTGGCAGACCACGACCGAGAAGCAGGGCTGGGGGAGGTACTAACCCCCCCTCCCACCACCAGGCACAGGCAAGTTACTCTGCGTGCCTTCTGTTGTAACTGGGCCACTAAAGAACAGAACATTCATGCACAAGGAGAATGGACAAGATGTATTCAATTTAAGCCGGGACTTGAATTGTGGGCCGTGTTTTCAGCACGTTACTGGTTTAAGATCTGCAGTGGTCTAATATAGATGAGGTAAGTAGTGACATGAGGGACTGGAATGGACTCAGACTGGAGGATCTTCCATTCTTGCCTCCGGACTGGGCAGCCCCTGCCCCCCCAACACATTATTTAACTCCACCGTTGACTTACAAGGTACCAACATGGAAAGCAAAGAACCTTGCCCCAGCTAATTGATTTAAGACTCTGAAAGACTTTTTTTTAAGTCAAATGCTGCTTTGTCTGGTAATATTTTCTTTTTTTCCCCCTCTAAGCCTTCTTTTATTTCATTTCTTCCCACGTCCATCTTCATTAAGTTCACCTTGCTGCCTCCTTCCAGCAGTCTGCTTCTGGCTCCTCTTCCTCCTGTCTGCACTCTAATGACATATTAAGTATTCTTCTACTCCTGCATTATTTTTAATTTCCTTCTTTCAAAGTCACTCTTTGTTCTATGCCCTTGCAATTTGCCCTCTGCTCAACAGCCATTCTTTTCTCTCTTGACAGGCTACATGCAGCTCACCGTCTAATTCCTCACAATCTGCCGGGTTTTCTTCACAGTCACCTTCATATTCATCTTTTTAATTTTCTTTTCCAGTCATAAAAATCTGTCCCCTGATCCTCTTGCACTTTCAATCTCCTGCCTGGCCATTATTCTTCCCCCAGTAAAACTCTTGTAAAATGATCTGCCTTCTTTCCCCGTTCTTCCCAGCTGATATCCTCTCCCATTTTTGTTGGGAGCTTTTCCAGGCTGCCGCACGCAGCGAGTCGGACACGCAGCATGCTGTCAGCTTGCTCGTGAAGGAGCCATCCGTTCTATCTGCAGGCACTCTGCCATATAGTAACAGCTACTGAAATCAAGCAGGGGGAGAAGCCACCAGCTTTGCTTTTGTAAGAAGAAAGATGCACCGTTATCCGTCTTGTAGAGAGACCAGAGCGCCGTGCTCGTCCGGTGTCTGTCTCTTGACTGTCTCTTTAAAATGGATTTTAAACAAGAGCAACATTCTACAACTCAAACTTTCAATGTTAAACTTTTTTTTTTAGAATTATTTTAACTGCTGGAACCATCTAGCAGCAGCACAAGAGCTATTTAGAGAAATCTACCTCTGTAGGCAGAAAAAGCACAAGTTAACGTTTCCGCTGCTGACAGAACCCGCCCCACGGCTCAGCCCCGACCACGAGGCCCAATGGCCAGCAGCAGAGCAGGCCCAGGCTGCTCTGCACCAGTCACTCTGCTACAGGCTCTACCCTGGGCCCCAGTCTCTCCAGGACGCCCCACGGCAAGAGGGCCGTGAGCTGTAATTCCTGCTTTCTCCTCGTTTCCCCAGTTCAGAGCCTGACACTCCATCAGGGTTGGTACAGACTGGTTACTTCAACCAGCACAGGCCGAGGCTACGCGCTCCGTGTCCCGTGGTGCGGCACGTGGCATACGGAGGATGCAAGGGTGGCTCAGAAGGTCTCCAAGGACTCTCCTCAGCATGGGGCAGTCCAATCCCCCGAGGGTGCAATCTTGTTCGTATAAGCTACAAGTACCTGAAGCGAATTTTGCTTTTAATTACAAGTAATTACAGTAAGCTTTTGTCTTAAAAACCACCACGTAGCTCCCCTTCTGCTTTCAGAGTTCATGGGCACGCAGTGGGAACAAGGTGAGCACGGGGACCTGAGAACACCGCGAGGACTAAGCTGCCGTTCAGGACAGCGGAGCCACGACTGTGCTACGTACGGCAGGAAGACACCACACCAACCATTTCTCCATCAAAGGCCGAGCGAGAGAAAGCTTCTACTAAAACTCATTTAATCCTCAAGACTCATCTTCCCAGCATGACATATTTTTTTTTTTTTTTGTTCCCGTGTCCAAAATCTACCATTTGAAAGAGGCTACAGACCAGTCCACGGGTTCATAAACGCCACTACAATTTTAATTCTCCCATAAAAGCAATTAGCTTACAGGGAGAAAAATGCTTAGACAGAAACACCAGCTGCAAAGTTTGAAATTTTCTTAAGGAAAGTCAATCAATAGAGATCAGCCTGGGAACCAAACTCCCCCTGTGTGCCGAGAGACCACTGTTGAGTCTGCATTTTTATCCCAGGGATCAATCTAAGTCAACACTTTTGAATGTCATAATCCCTCCAATTGATGCACGGTCTACCGGATTTTTTGTCTTCTGCATTTAAAACACCGTGTTGCTCTTACTACTGTGATCTAGGAAATTATCCGTGGAAAAGATCTACGCACAGAGCCGTTTTCTGCAGTGTTGCAATGTGAGCATTTCCAGCTTGTACGTGGGTTTATTCTCGAGCGCTGGTGCAGCAAGTGATCCAGCAGCGCTGCGGGGCTCACTGAGCTCGCACAAGCACTGCTGCTGCAGCCACTCCATGGAGTTGTAAACAACAAGGCAACACTGAGGTAAAAACCACAAAGACCAGGATTCCATTTTTAACTGGATTCCGTTTCTATTTTTCATAATCTGAGGGCTGGAACCCCTCTGCTGGGAGGCCAGGCTGGGAGAGCTGGGGGGGTTCAGCCTGCAGAGGAGAAGGC
>JAAGNO010013142.1:0-45589 GCA_033439905.1 Ceryle rudis | reverse complement strand
AGGGAGAGAGCGAGAGAGCGAAGGGAAAGAGAGGAAGGAAGGGAGGGAAAAGAGAGGGGGAGAGGGAGGAAGCAGAGAGAGAGAGAAGGAGGAGGCAGAGAGAGAGAAGGAGGAGGCAGAGAGAGAGAGAAGGAGGCAGAGAGAGAGAAAAAAGAGGGAAAAAAAAAGAAAAGAAAAAAAGAAAAATTCACCTCTGATTTGGAAGGTTTTACTCACTTTCTATTGAGCCCTAGAAAAGAGCATCACTGCTGAGCTATAAACATTTGACCGGGGATCAAAAGGTTGAGTAGTTGAAAAGAGGAAAAAAAAAAAACAAACGCCACAAAAGCCTTCAAGACACAGAAAGCAGAAAGCAGGGAGCTTATACCCAAGTTACTGATGGCTGTTCTAAAAGCATGAAATATTTCTCCAGCCTCACCTGCTTTTGCAAACATGCTGATATGTACATTAGAAAGAAAAGCTTCACGGCTTGTACAAGTCTCCTATTATGAGCCACACATGATGAATGTTAAAATTAAGTCTTTTAATGAGCTGTTAGAAAGTCCTCCAATGTTGCAAGCAGCACATACAGCAAGAGCTCAAACTGGCTAAGACTGAGCAGTTAAAAATTATCATCTGCCAAATTCCTATGTTTTGACATGTTGTCCATGTCAAAATTTGCAAGCATTAGAAATTCTCAGGAGCTCCTCCTAGTCAACTGCTTCGAATGCAACCATGAAACACTCGACTTGACTGATTTTTCTAATACTGTAAATTTCCAGTTTGATACTTTCAAAACATTGAGATACTCGATTTGTTCTTGCAATGCTGTCAAGACAAAGAAATGATGCCTAGGGTGCTACACATTACACAATATATAGACAAACCGAATTAAAAAAAAAGTATTCTAAATACCTTAAAATCTATACAAAAGGAACACATAAAGCAATTTACTAGTAATAAACACTAAAAAAAGCAAGATATATAGAAAACAAATGCTAATGAGACAGCTGAATTTGTTACAATAGAGGCCACAAAACTTCGAACCTAAATGCTAATCCAATTCACAATTTATTTCAAAGTCACAAACTATTCCATCCCTGAGAACGCTCAGGAATACATGCCGGGGAAAAAAAAAAAAAAAGCAACGGTGTAGGTTTTTATATATTTTTTTTTTTGGGTTGGTTTTTTTTAACCATTAAGAGTGATTGGTCTTATTTACTTTCATCATTTGTTACTCTCCCCGCCTCCTTGAGCCTGACAGCACTAACAAGTTCTGTAAAAATTTAAAAACAGCCAGACCAAGGAACTCGAAAATAAAGAGCTGTGTATTAGAAGTTCAAGTCACAGTGCCCGACTGCTTTGGTTTGGGTTTTTTTTTTTTGTTAGTGGGTTGTTGGTTTGGGTTTGTTTCTTTTCAAACCTGGAATAAGTACCCTAATGCTAGGGCATCTCATGTGAAAGCAACTTTTTGGTAGCAAGAAGCATTTTCAAACGTTTAAATCCCTAAGGAGCTTCCAAGAACAATGGAAACTCACGCTGACAGATTCTTTAGAAGATACATTTGGTTACAGGCTGGAGCATTTAAGTCCATAAACTATCATTCTTAATGCTAGTGTTGTTCTTCTCGCGCACAGAAGATTTAGACTACCCTTCTTTAACTTTCAGACCCAAGTTTGCTGGTAGGGAGCTGCCAGGCTCATACTGTCAGCGTGCCAAGTCTCATCGCGGGGGGGGATAAGGCTGATCTACCCTGGAAGGAGGGACCAGGCTCAGCAGACAACTCCGCTGAAAGAGCCAAGAAATCCCTGCAAGCTGTCAGGGCTGCCTCGAAAGTCCCACCGACACAAGTGCAACCTGGGAAACAAACGCACCACTTGACAGCTCCCTCCAAAAGGCTCTAGCAACTTCTGCACCGCATAGACCCGCCACACACCCGCCTCTGCCGCCCAGACGAGGAAGTTCCCGCGCCCCTTATCAGCGCTGGTCCCAGAAGGTTCCTGAAGCCTGACGTGACACCCTCCCTGCCGCATAAGCCGTCTCCAAAGCGGAGAGTCCGGGCCGGGCCGCAACCCACGGGGCGACCCCCAGTCCCCGCACCTCTCCGCCCGCAGCCCCGGCCCGCGCAGTCCCGCACGCCGCGCATGCGCCCCGCAGCCCCTCACCGTTGCCGGGTGACTCGCCCTCCCCGCCGTCCTCGGCACCAGCAGCAGGTTCCTCCGCCTCTTCCTACCCCGGGGGCCGGCGCGGGCCACCCCCCGCCCCTCCTCTCTCCCGCCAAAAGAGTTGGGAAGGAGGGAAGATGGCTGGAGTTAACTCCCCGGGAGAGGAGATGCGGGGCCCCAGGATTTTCCGCCTCTTGGGCTCACCCTTGTAATGGTTTTCAGAGCGCTGGATTTCTTACACTTTTCCTGGATATTTTGTTTTAGTCTTTTCCTGGATATTTTTGGGTTAGACTTTTCCTGGATTTTGGTTTTTTAAACCCTTACTGGATTTTTGAAAGACTTTTTTTATACTTTTATCAGCTAATTCGACAGTGCGAGAAGCTGCTGAAGGGGGGGAAGGGAAAAGAGACAGCCGAAGCCAAACTCTAACAAATGAAAATGTTGGAGATTTGCTTGAAATTGGTGGGTTGCAAATCGAAGAAAGGGCTTTCCTCCTCCTCCAGCTGCTACCTGGAAGGTGAGTACCCAAGGGGGCCGGCGTCGGGCCGTGCCCCTCAGGGAGCCCAACAACCGGAACCCGCCGGCAGCTCCCCGAGGGGCACGGCCTGACCCCGCTGCCATCCCATCCACGAGTTTTATCCCTTGTTTGCAAGTTGGGGCCAGATTTGGGGAAGAAGTTTGGGCCTGGCCAGCTTTAGGCCAGGCTTTTGGGGGTGAGGGACCCAGGCGGTGCCGGCGGCACCCAGCTCCCAGGTGCCTTTCATTAGCTGCAGTATACAAAGGGAGCGCGGCTCTACCATTTATGGTTGTGAAATGTCAAGTGATCCTATTGCCGAGCCCATAAACAAAGCCGGATCTTCAGGCCTTGGCTTTATGTTGTGTTTTTTGGTTTGTTGGTTTGGTTTTGTTGTGGGGTTTTTTGGGTTTTTTTTTTTTGCCTGGGGAAGAATCACCCTTATTTTAGATATGAGAGGAGCATGGTAAAACCAACTGCAGGCTCAGGAAGAAAATGTAGATGAGGCCATCAGGAAATATTTTCAGCGTGCATTAATACATAACCTCTTAGTTCATTTTGGTTATCCTCTTGTAAGTTTGCTTTCCACGGACGTTTGCTTAGCTGAATTTTCTTGCGTGTTTACTTTTTAAAAGTGATTTTTGAATCACAGCCGTGGTTGTTTGTAGACACTGAGATGTTAAATGTATAGATCTAACTAGTTCAGATTGAAAGCTTTGGTGACAGGCACCGTACTGGGCTGGGGGGACTTTGGGCTGAGATCTTGCTTGGTGTGACCTTGAGCAAGTTCTTCACCCCATAGTGGCTTTGCACCCCCTCTGTGGAGCAGTGTTACGGATCCCCCCATGCGGCCCCGGCCTCCTCGCTGTGCTCAGGGGGCTGCGTCCATCCCACCGGGACTGCCTGGCCTTCTTCAACTTCTTTTGTGTTGCTGGATGTTGCTTCAGTAAAAATAATCTACATGCCAGGAGGACTGTGCTAACTCATCAAATCAGAGGCACGAAAGGCAGCAGCTGATTTCCCAGGGCCTATCGCAAGTCGCTGTTGCTCAACTCTCGAATATTCAGTGGAGAAATGGTCCTTGGAAATTCATAGGCTAGGAATCTCAAAATCTACAAATGGTTTGTCATGGAAAATCCATTTGAAGCGATTTTGGATCAAGACCCTGTATTTATCAGATGCATTTAGTGGCTCTGAGGAATTTTCTATTGTCTAAAATCAAAGAACAGTTTCCAGAGGACCTTTTTTTTTTTTTTTTTTTTCATTTAAAGTTTCAGAAACCTCATGTTGGGCGAGTGCATGTGATTTAATTTTGATCTGTCCTATGTGACTGAATTCCCCAGTGACCTTGTAGGTCTATAAAACCTCCGTCTGTGTCCCGTGCCCATGGTGTTTGCTCGGGCACAACCGGGCTGCGAGTTGAGGAGGAGCTCCGAGCCATGCTGGGCCTCTCCTTCCTGTGCTGTTGGATCTTTCAACACAGCCCTGGGAGAACAGACAGAGAGAGCATCTGGGGCCTCTCTTCCCTGAAGAAATGAATGCTAAAGGATGATGTTACAAGGGTGTTACCCTGACTGTTGTTGCAAGTTTTCTCTTTTGTGTGTGTTACAACCACTCCCCCCCCTCCCCAATTTGCAATGCAGTTGCATAAGAGGATTAGAGCATAGCTTGACTTGTGCCTTGTAGGCAGAATCGAGTTAAGAACGCAATCATTGACACAATAAATATTGCAGTATTTCTGTCTCCTGCTTCCCTGAGATTGTGGTTGCCTATTTATTTATATTTTTATGGTGGGAAATGAGCATTGAAACAACTTATATCAAAGTCGCTCAGTCTCATTTCTCAGCTCAGTACGGGGCAAAGCTGAACCAGTATCCAAGTGGTGTGTTAAAGGTGAACAAATGTGACAACGGCAGCCTTCATGCTGTGACAGTTGGTTTGGACATAGGCAGCCCAGGACCCACCGTGACTGACTGTGGATCTCTCGGAGAGCAGGGTGAGAAGTGGGAATCTGTTCTCATCTGCAAAAAGAAAAAGTTTGAAGTAAGATTTTCTGTTATTCCACTGTAAAGCTGAAGGTCCCCATGGGATATTCTTAGGCAGCTTTCTTATGAAAATTATTGTGAGGTTGAAAGCACTGTTGAGGACTCTTCAAAAGAGTTCGGTGGCTTGCCCCAGACCCCTGTACTCCAAGGGCACAAGTGAATACCATTTGCTTGCATTACCTGTAAGAAGAGAACAAGTTTTTACAAATGTGTTTGTTAATTTTGATAGAAACCACTTAAGCTTGGCAGATCATGAGAAGGGGGCAGGTTTGTGTCAAGGGTCAGAAACTAAGGACCGTTGCTCCTGGATCCCTGTGAGCAGCCTGTGATGGCCAGGCCATTCCCATGCGTGTCCCACAGCCCCCCTGAAGCTTCTGACATGATTAAGGAGATGATGGTGATATCGTTGGAGGATTTAACTCTGCTCTTGTTATCTTAGTTGTATGGGAAGCTGTTGAGGACGTGAGGGGAAAGCTGAAAGCTTCTTTGCTATAGTAGGCTATGAAACCCTAAACATAACTGCTTAAAGGATTCAAGGTCCACTAGTTGCATGGAAAACCAGTTGCAGCCTGGAGGACAGATGAAATTTTACCTCATTGAATTTCTTATTTTGGTTTTCATGTGTTAACAAAAACATGACAGTGTTTGATGGATGAATAGCATGAGACTGTAACAAAATCAGTTCTGTTTGTTGTATTCTTAAACACACTTCCTGAGAATGTTGTATTGAGGTTGCGTTTGAGGCAGATTTACAGTCAGGCACATGTGTGCACGTGTCTTTTGACCACGTAGTCAGGAATGTGTATTTTTTTTCACGGTGGTCTCTTCTGAAAGGCTTTTCTGCTCTGTTGGTTTGAAGGAACGAGGACTGTTTGTTGAGGTTGTGGTGCTGTGGAGGGATGGCAAGTGCCACATCCCATGCTGGGCACAGTGCTGTGCACGGGCAGGCTTGCCTGCTTGCCGCGAAAGTTGAGACCTCTTCATAACTTGATCAAAAAGAAGCTTAAACTTAAACTGGTTTTAACAATTACTGAAATTTCATACTGATGTTTGAGCAGGGCATTTTTTTTGCCCTCATTTCTATTCCCATTAGTAAATACTAATGTAAAAGTGAGAGATATGAAGTTCTGTCATCTGCTTTCTCCTTTCTGCCTTTGCCAAACCGAGTAATTCCTCACCCACTTCACACCAAGAAAGGGTAAAGAGTAGAAGGAAGAGGCACAGCAAGTACTGCTGCCAATCTGATCTGGAAAACAGAACGTGTCCATGTCCCAAATAGGGGCTGAAATACTCTCGCTGCCTTTTTGGGCTTGCTCTACCACCGAAAGGCAGAAGCCTTGTTTAAAACCTGTCAGTGTTCTCTGTAAAGTTTAAAAGCCGTTTTGGGGATACTACTAGAGTCTTTTGTTTTCTAATTGAACTGATTTCTGTCCTGCCAGCTGTCAGATTGTCTCTCTTCCCCCCCCCCCTGCCTTTTTTTTTTTTTTTTTTCTTTTTTTTTTTCCCCCTCTAGAGTGTCTTGTTTCAGCTCGACTAGACAAGCCTGGGGAGGAGCAGCAGCCTGTAGCCATTGCCCCATTCCTGGACAGTTTCTTTCTATGTGTTTGGGCACATATAGTGCCAGACCCAGATGTGCAGTGCCAGCGACTCACCCTGCCCCAGCATCACGGGGATCAGCAGGCAGGTCTTTGGTGGATCCGATAGGAAGAGCGAGAGCATTAAGACAGTGTTGCTGCCTCCCAGGGAAGAGCCTTCTGTTTGTTTCCTCTCTTCACTGGCTGTTTTCTGCTCCTCACCTTTTGGCCTCTCATCACTCAGTGGAGTTCTTGCATTTAAATATGTTTCTGGATTTGTAATAGCTTCTAAGTTACGTGCTTGTTCCAGCGGTTCCTGCCTGTCCCATCCTAATTAAAAAGTCTGGCTGATGGTGCTTGCTACCAATTCCCATGGTTGTGGTGAGGAAAGGATTATCATTTCGTAGGAAAAGCTGTAACCGTCTTCAGACCTAAGATTGATCACCCACAGACATGTTAGTCCTTTCCTGAGCAGTCTGGGGCTGCTTATTAAAATAGGGAAATAAAACAGTAAATCTCACTGATTCTTGCTTGGTGCTTTCCCTCCCCCGGACTCAGAAACCAGCAAAGCTTCTGTTCCCTTAGTAAGGAAACCAAAACAAAAATTGCGAAGGTAAATGCTTTCAAATATCAACAAGTGTCATCGAACTTCATTTGGACCTAGTTGCTTTCTCCCTCCACTCCCAGAGGTTATAATGTAAGTCAGGCAGCAGTTTAGTAGCAGATTTGGGAATAAAATCCAAATTTCTGCCATGCCCACTGTTCCGTTTCATACATCTACAACTGTGATTAGCTGGCTGGAGAAGGATGATGTTTACCCTGTCACTAAGGGGTTATAAATGCAATAAACTCAGTGAATGAACTCAAGTGGAACCTGCAGGCTAATGTAAGAGTGAGCTTTCAAAAAAACCCCCAAACCCCCAACCAAACAAACCAACCTATCCAGCAGCAACAGAGGCCCCAGGATGACAGAATCATCTTTTGGAGAACTCTGAGGAGCCACCTCATCAGGGGTGCTTAAGTATTGGACAAGATAAAGCACTGCAGCTGACGGCAAGGATCTGTTTGTGCCTGGGCAATGCAGCAGGAGCTGTGGGTGGCCACATCCTCTCCTGTCTGGGTTCAGCAGACGTTGGTAGTCAGCGTTTAGAGAGCTGGAGGTTGCTGGTGGCCGTGCGAGAAGGAGCCCAGCCTGCCTGCAGAATGAAGGCACACCCCTGGGTGTGCAAATAGGGCAGCACAGGGGGAGTGGGTCTGGTTGAGAGAGGCTGGATCTGTTTGTGCATGTCCTCATCTATGGATAGAATCAGGCAGTATTGAAAAAGTGATCATTTGTTCATTGCTGGCTATCAGAATGTGGACTCCCCAAATGCCAGCCAAGAGCAGAAGGGACAGGGATAGATGTTGTTGCAGAAGGTTCTATGGCCTGTGCTGTGGGGTGGGTGGCAGGAGAGGCTGGGCATGATCTCACTGAAGGGGTGAGTCTGAAAGAAAACATGAAACCTTCTTTCTTTTCTTTCTTGAAAGGCCTGGTTGTTTTTTTTGTTATGTGGGTTTTTTTTTTTTGTGGTGGTATGTTTTTGGTGTGTGTGTTTTTGTTTGGTGGGGTTTTTTTTATTTATATCCATATTCCATCACGCATAGGGAATCTCTCAGGTCCAGTAAGGAAATACTGGGACAGTGAGGCAGCTGCTCCATCTTATGTGCTCAGAGTTGGGAACATTTGAATATATTAAATCTGTGCATCCATTTATCATCATTTCTTCCAGAGGAAAAGGAGAGTAGGGGGAAGGTAGGGAAAGGAGAAGCCTTTGACAGCATGTGCTGTACCTCCGAAGAGATTACTCCATGGGTTGTGTGCTCTCTCACTGGAGAAACCTCGTGGAAAAAAATGTCATCACAGTTTGTAAGCCCACAGGATGTTTGTTTTGTAGGGAGACAGGAGGTCTCTTCCTTCCCTCGGGACCGTGGAGACGACGAGTGTAATTCTGTGCTTCTGCCTCTTTTCCAACCCTCCCCTTAAATTACCGAGAAAATTTGCTTGCATTAGTCCAGACCAGAATTGTTCATATCTGAGAATTTCCTACATGGTCCTTAACAATGATTCATAACTTCGTATAACCCGTCATTAGCAGGAGATAGTTACGCTTATGAAACCTCTTAGTGTGCAAACATAAGTATCTTCTGGTAAAAACTTAATTTAGTGGGGAATTGAAGACATTCTTACAGCTAATGCCTCCAAAGAAAAGCTGCTGTTGTCTTACTTCAAAGTCTGCTCTACTTTAATTAAGAGTAATCATTTAGTTGGTGTTAGTGGAGAACTGAATTAGAGCATTGCCTCAGGATTCCTCCCAGGAATCCAGGTGTCATCTTGGAGCACGCTATGATCAAAGTCATAAATTACAGCCTCGCTGGGATGCAGCACAAGACAAAGTGGATGTGTGGAAGGAATCACAGCGCAGAGATAACAGATTGAATTACTCTCACTTCCTGCCCCACCACCGTGCCAGGATACCCTCCTGTAGGTATAGCAGCCAAGCTGATTTATTGGGAGGAATCTGGACCACTGAGGAGCTCAGCAGTGCTGTAAAATTGTAGTTAAATCCAGCAGTAGGAGGTGGAGAAGCTGCAGTGTGTTGAGGAACCCCCTCAATGCGTACGAGCAGCAATGTCTAATTCCTGCTCTGAAGGACTGTAACGTCTGGGCGAATTTACTAGAGAGTGGCTGAGGGGGATGAATCCTGCTGACAGCCGGCCGTACGCAGCTCCCAGATGGACATGTCCTGTCTGCTTCTCTCGCTTCATGGGTTTGTGTCCCGAGTCTGTTGACAGCCTCCTCTTGGGGCCCAGGCCTTTAAAAGTGTATTTTGTCACGGTCTATCAAGCTTCTGCTACACTCGGGTCACCACAACTCTGCTCTTTCCTTTACACTTTTCTCTGTGTTGACTCAGGGCCTCATCCTTCCTTCAAGCTTCATTCAGCCACCGCCTTCCCCACTCCAGTTCTTACGTTGGTGTGCCTACGTTCTGGAATCACCAGCCCTAAGCCAACCCAGGAATTGCATCTCTCCCCCATGGCAGTGTTCACACACAGTGAGCATCTCTGTTGGGGTGCCAGCAGCTGAGCAGGGCGGTTGACTTGGAGGATACAGAGGATACGAGCCCATCTGTGGGGGGGGATTTCTGTGGTTGAGCAAATTCTCCTAAGTTTATTTAACAGTCCCCAGTCCCGCTAGTCCTTGGGTCTACAGAAAGTTATCACTGAGTCAGTGTTCGTAGGGATATCATTAGTCAGAACCAGCCTTCCCCCATTTCTGCACCACAGCTGGTGGGTGTTTTTGGTGTTTGACACGGTGTCTCCTGGTCTGAATCGAAGCACATACTTTGGCACCCGTGTGGGATGAGTCAGTCCCAGCACCGCTGCGGCCTGGGCAGGAGGGAGGGATTCTTACAGAGCTTGGCTTCCTCCTGCATCCCCATCCCTGGCCGTTCACGAGCCGTCTGTCGCCGGGCTATGATCACTCTGGAGTTGGAGGGGAGCCTGCCTTGGATTTCCTGCCTTCCTGTCAAACCAGTCCCCTGTGGGGGAGGCATCTTCCTTCCTGATGGAGGTTATGGTCCATCCCACCGCGCAGCATGTACTGGTTTGTACTGTGTTTTGGGGAGAGCATCATGGCATCGCTCCTCGCTGAGGTTGTGTGTCTGCTTGTCTGCTACTTGCAGCTTTCTGCTGTCTGTCTGTTCGTCTGTTCCAGGTGTTTACTGATGGTGTAACTCCTTGGAGTATCTCCAGTCACTGCAGCACCCAGTGTTTGATAAGGGAGCTTAATGGGCTTGACAGCATCAAAGCGTTTTCATGGTAAAATGATTATAGCTTAATTTTCTGAAAGTGGATTTTCTGTTTCTTTTCTCATCGTCTCTCTTGAAGCCAACCCAGGCTATAAAAATACATTCTTCTGCAGGAAACATGAGGGTGAAGCAAGGATGTCAAGGTGGTTTAAAAAACTATCCAACACACCACCACCTTTCCTGACTCTGGAATTCTTTTAGAAAGCAGAATTAAATAGAATAAAAATGTATCTCCCTGCAAATATGGTTTGGCTGGGAAAGCAAGACCAACGTTCCATATACTGGCTGCTCTGCTCTCTGCCCACGTATATGCCGTTACCTCTCTGAAGAATACAATAGTACGTGTGTTCATAAGTGATCACTCAGAGAGCCTTTACCAGGAGTGATCTGACCAACAGCACGAGGACGTTAGATTGTCTGTGGGTGAATAATGGCACTTTCACCACCACTGCTTAGAAAAAAAAGGGATTTGGTATTGTTTGCAGGGCTGGGGTTTTGTTTGTGGGTTGTTATGGGTTGATTTTTTTTTTTTTAAGCATTTTCCCATTGGGAAGTGTATTTTGGCCCTGTCCGAATCCACACTTGACTTCCATGCATTTTCTGGTGTCGATTGTGCGAGTTCTTCATTGGTTTATGGTTGCAGCTTATACTGGATTTACAGACCAAACAAACAAATTTTGGTGTGATTGCATCTACGCAGCAGCTCCTTGGTGAGCATTACAAGTATAAAGAGAGAACTGTGCCTCCAGGTGACCTGATAACTCTTGCCCTGGGTTTTCTCCCTCCAAAGCCCTGCTGCATTTGCCTGTGCAGGAGTGGGACTTGGCAGTGAGTGGGAGGAGCAGGCAGGGGCTGATGCTGAGGAACAAAGAGCAATTTGATGGTGCGAGGGGCTGGGCTGGTCAGGACAGTGGCGTGTTTCCTGTCCCCAGAGCCCCACTGATGTGATGGTTTGTATGCAGTGCTGTGACCTTGCTCAACAAACTCATCCAGGTGGAAAATAACCCTTCAAACCCCAAGATTTTCACAGCTTATTGTCCTGGGTTTGTGCCAGCACAGCACAGGGGGGCACAATAGAGTGAGGGGGCACAACTACCTGGAGCATGACTGCCCTGAATTCTTGAGTTATAATCCAGAGGGGAGGGTTCACAGGAGCCACTGCAATAAAATTCCATGATGTACTTGGTCTTGCCTGATACCTACTGACTATTACACACCTAATGTGCTGCAGTGTGCAAAAAACTTTGGCAGTTGGTTTTTACTCACCTGCGAAACTCAGTTTTTAGGAATCTCTTTCTCAGGGGGTGTCTCAGGGTTCCTAAAAATACAGAAAGCTGGTCGGATGAAGTACGCTCATCACTGTGCTCCGCTTTCACAAGCGGCAAGCAGGAGAGAGGGCAACAAAAAGGCACAACCTTGACCTCAAATAAAAAGAGAAATGCTTAAAAATACTGTGAAGTACAGAAGTATGTATCTCATTCTTAAATACCGTGTCTTATAAATCTCACCCTGCTTGGCTTTCTGTCCTGCAACTTCTGGTGTTTTCATTTATAGGATAATTAAGGGATTTATCTTTTAAAGGTCTTGGGTTTGTTTTCAAATCTAACCATTCCAGCAGTTAGACCTGAGCCAAAGGATTTACAAGCAGCAAACAGCCTGTGTGAGCAGCATTTAAGGGAGGGAGGGAGGGAGGAAGAGGGGCTTTCCCTCTCCTGTGTGCCATGGGAGGCAGGAGCTGGGGGGACAACCCTGGGACAAGTGTCCTGCCTATGTGTCAGGAGATCTGCATTGAAAGACTGTCCATATCTGTTCTCTGACACACGAGGAGCACACGTGTCAAGAAACAATGCAAATTGGAAAAACAGAGTGCGTGGGTTAACCAGATGGCTTTTATCAGGAGAAATGAACCTGCTTTTTCCTCTCTCTCTCTTACTGCCTTCTCCTCCAGAAGCCCTTCAGAGACCGGTAGTGTCAGACTTCGAGCCCCAGGGTCTGAGTGAAGCAGCTCGCTGGAACTCCAAGGAAAACCTTCTGTCCTGTCCTAGTGAAAATGACCCCCATCTCTTTGTTGCACTGTATGACTTTGTGGCGAGTGGGGACAACACTCTCAGCATAACTAAAGGTAAGGCAGCTGGGCAGAATGGTACCGGGAGTGTGTGAGAAGACATAGGAGGAAAAGACACTGGAATAACTGAGCTATACACTAAACCAAATGGAATTCATTTTACTGTGGGAATTCTTCTTAAACAAATACAAATAATTCAAAGTCATAACCTTTTAAAAGGTTAAAACTGTCTGAAGTTTTTGCGTTGGGCAAGAAACTGTTTGCCAAAACTAAGGTCTCCATTAGGAGCAAGAACTTGAACTGAGAAATTAAACCTAAGCTGATTTTAGAGGCTCACCTCTTAACATTTTCATAGTTCTCCAAAACACAGTCCCTGTGTGAAAAAATAACTATACAGATGTAATGTTTTCTTATGTTCCTTATATGTACCCCAAGTCATATCTGCTTGCCTTGTTAATTAAAATTATTTTTTTAATTGTTTATCCACTCCTGTTCTCTCCTAGCCCCATTAAACCAACTCAGTTCAGATAAAATCCACTGGATTAATTTTTTAAGCTGAAGCAGTATCAGAGCTGGTGCAGAACTGCACAAGAGCCTGTCAAACTCCTGAAGTTTGCATGTGACTTTATTTGGCTTTTGATCATGTCCAGGCGGGTTTGGAATCTCTCCTGAGAAGGACACTCCGCAGCCTTTCTGGGCAGCTTGGGCCAGGCTCTGGCACCCTCACAGCAAGGAATTTTCTTCTCCTGTTTGGATGGAACCTCCTGGGTTCCACATACTGCCCATTGCCCTTTGTCCTGTTGCTGGGCACCACCAAAAAGAGTCTGGCCCCGTCCTCTTGCTCCCTGCCCTTTAGTTATTGATCAGCATTGATCAGATCCTTTCTGAGTGTTCTCTTCTCCAGGCTGAACAGCCCCAGGGCTCTCACTCTTTCCTCAGCACAGAGATGCTCCAGTCCCCTGAGCATCTTTATAGCTTCCACTGGACTCTCTCCAGCAGTTCCTTGAACCTGTCTTTGTCCTCAGTTCCCAGGTTTGCCACCTCTAAATATAATTTCTTCTTGCATTAAGGTGAAAAGCTCCGTGTCCTGGGCTACAATCACAATGGGGAATGGTGTGAGGCCCAAACGAAGAATGGACAAGGCTGGGTGCCCAGCAATTACATCACCCCAGTGAACAGTTTGGAGAAGCATTCCTGGTATCACGGCCCAGTGTCACGCAACGCTGCTGAGTACCTCCTGAGCAGCGGTATCAACGGCAGCTTTCTTGTGCGAGAGAGTGAGAGCAGTCCCGGGCAGAGATCGATTTCCCTGCGATACGAAGGAAGGGTGTACCACTACAGGATCAACACTGCATCCGATGGAAAGGTAGGCTGCAGGCTGGCCAGACTGTGAAGGAAAACCTTACTGGTGTACTTAGTCTGCTGACTGCACAAGGCCACGTAGTAGTGATTGAGTGGAGCAGTTCTGACCCCTGATCACAATGTGCAGCATCCGTAGTTACAATAAACTGTGAGATTCCGACGTGGCCGTGCCAAAAAAAGTTTCAGTCCTTTAGCAAACTTCCAGTGAGGTCTAATAAGGCTTAGTAGCAGAACACTTCAAAGTAGGAGATCCTGGAGTTACATCAGAGCTGAATGTAATCAAACTCACCAGTGAGAGATTCTGAGGATGAGTTCTTGTCCCATATGTTCAAAAGATAATCTCTTTGACTGCCAAATCAGCACCCATTGCTAATAATTCTATAAATATTAGGCCCAGAATTCTTTTTCAACTATTCTGCAGTACTTTTAACTACTGTTTTGATTTCTCTACAGTATTACAGCGTGAGCATCGGAGAGGGGTAGGCACTTTCACTTTTATATGGGCCCCGTCTCTAGTTTCTTCATCTGTTTTCCTTAGATCATTGTGTTCTGTGGCAGTGTTGCAATGCTGTGCTTTGTGGATGCTGCAGAGAAATGTTAGCCTAAAAGTGTAGCTTTCTACAGATTTTTTTGTTTGAATTTCATGGAAACATTTCTCCTGGCATTGGATTTTGGAAAATCTTAGTGAATCTATTTTAAGTAGTGTCACTTTAGATCCTGCGCAGAAGCTGAAGTGTGGGTCTGGAACATGGTTCTGAGGCTCTTCTTGCCAGCATCTAGTAGATGACAGATTCTGTGCCATCAAAGTACTTCAAAAGACAATTTTTTTTAAAAAAATCAAGTACAATAGTGGCCTGCTACGGCCAATTTTCCCTTGTCCTGTGAGAGCTTTATTCTTCTTACAGCAATGTTGACAGCAAAGTCTTTAGTATGAAAACACAGAGAACCAATACACGGTGTTTCTATTTATCAGACATCACTCTGAAACCCTTAATATAAACAGATCTTGTTCAGTAATGAAACACGTTTTGTCTGCTTTAGCAAACAGATTGTAATGGAGACAGTTCTGACTACGTTGTTTAAGGCAACGTATCTCCACGTTACGGCTCTTTGATTCTTCCTTTTTCCTCCTGTGTAGCCACGCTGTGGTCAGAATCAGCTTGGTGAAATGCTGACAAGCAGCACACTTGAAGGACTACATGGCAATTGGGAATAATATTCCTCCTCCTGCCTCTGTAGTTGATATTCCTGCTACTCACATTGATGCTGGCAGATGAGCAATGTTCACATGGGAACGTTTTGAAGCGGGGCCTCTCTCAGTTGGTGTAAATAAGCATGTGTCCATGATGCGATAGCACATGTTCTCTGTTTTAGCTGCAAAAGGGTTTGGCATATGAAGGATTTCATCCCAGCAGAGCTGTTTTTATCAAAAAAAAAAAAAAAGCCCACAGTTCTGCAGAGCTACAACAACCCATTCAGGTCTGTATTAGCCACATTAACTGTTTATTTTCCAAAAAGTTGCTTGAATTGGTGTTTTTGAGAAAAGATGCAGGTCAGCACAACTCACTAGAGCAGATCTGCAGGTGATGGTGGTTGGAAATACAAAACTGAGAGGCAGCACTGACCGAGAGCTGTGGCTCCTGGGCTTTGGCTGTTCACGCAGGGTAGCCAAAAGATGTAGCCACAGTCCTCCCCATCGCCAGCATCCCTGCAGAAGGGGCAGCTGGCCACATCCGTGCGTCAGGCACTGCACTTTGCAGCCTGCTGTGTTAAACCAGAGCAATTTCCAGTTGTGTTAACGAGCCAGGCAGTGAATAGCAGCAGAGGTGCTGCCCACTCTACTGCTTCTACTGCTGGGCTGGGGAATGCTGCACTCTCCCAGCACCCTCTGCCCAGCTGGACGAGCTGAGGAGCTAGAGATATTAGCAGTTTCTCTTCCTATTTTTCCCCTGTGAAATGGAGAGTGCTGGAGCAGGTTCTCCACTCTGAGCTGCTTGTGTCATACTCAATTACCCGCTTCGCAGCAGAGTGTGGCTCTGCCGAGGGAAGGCTCTTACCTTCAGCTCCCTGAGCACCTGGGGCCTTCCCAGCCTGCTGTATCATTAGTCAGCCTGTCCAGGGAGTTTAATATCTGCAAGTGCTGCAGTAAGGATGAATGGCTTTGGTGGGATCATATCCTGTGACCGAGAGAACACACTGTTGGGAGAAAGAGGTATTAGAGAAACATGTGGAACAGCTGCTGTTCAGTGCAGGCGTGTGTTGTGCATCTCACAGCTCTGCCCAGGCTTTCTCCTGGGAAATATTGAAAGGGCTAGGGAGGAGATCAGAGCTGTGTGTGTCTCTTAATTCTAGTACTGTTCAGACTGAATGCATTGGGGTTCAACAGTTTAAAAAACACAAAAAAGTCCTCGTGAAATTTTCTATTTCCCAGTTTAGTGGATCATATTCTTCTGGACCACCTTTCAATGCTTGGGTGGTGTGCGTGTTTGTTTGTTGTTCTGTTTAGTTGTTTGGGTTTTTTTTAAAAAAGGAAAGCGTTAAAAGTAACCTTTCTTGATTTGGCTGGCCCAGTACAGCTAGTCATCTGGTAACCCACTTCTGTGGTGCGGAGGTCTTGGTTTTCCTGACTTGATTGTATTTGAGGCAAAGCCTCCTGTTGAGTAACCCAACTGAATAAACAGTGTTGTGTGGCCAGTTCTTCCAGTTTTGCTGTCCTCAGCATTAAGGATGTGGGTCCTGCTGGAGTCTCTTGGACCCTCCAGGCTGAGCTGGATGCAGACTTGCTCCTTTATCACGAATCTTCATGGGTTTTTTTTGTGTGGATGTTCAGTTTTGTCTGATAGCTAGAGAGGGGGAATCCCATCAGGCTAGGGATGCACTGGGGGTTAGCATGGGGCCAGTTTAACTGCTCTTATAAAATACACTAGCCAGGAAAGAGAGATGTGGTCTGGTGGCAGAAGTTGCAGGCGTGCAGCTAACATGTAGAAGCAGAGACACTTGGAACAAGACTGGTGTTACAGTGGGACTGACCGTACACAAGTCAGGTCTTGTGAGGAGTGGCTGAAGGAACTGTGGTTGTTCAGCCTGGAGAAGAGGAGGCTCAGGGGAGACCTGGCTCTCGACAGCTGCCTAAGAGAAGGTTGGAGCCAGGTGGGGTTGGTCTGTTCTCCCAAGGAACAAGCGACAGGACAAGAGGAAACAGCCTCAAGTTGTGCCAGGGGAGGTTTAGGTTGGATATTGGGAAAAATTTCTTCCCCAAAAGGGTTGTCAGGCCCCAGAACAGTCTGCCCAGGACAGTGGTAGAGTCCCCATTCCAGAAGGGGTTCCAAAGCTGTGGAGATGTGGTGCTGAGGGACATGGTTTAGTGGTGACCTGGCAGTGCTGGTTTAGTGGTTGGGCTTGATGATCTTCCAACCAAAATGATTGTATGAAAATTGCCCAAATAACGTGTCAATGACTTAGCTGGGGAGCAAACTGAGTCCCTGCGTAACCTCGTGTGCTACAAAAACAATGAGTCTTGTACCCCTGTATGAGCACAGTTAGCAGCACGGGGCTGCTTTCTCGGGGGACATTACCCAGTTTAAGGAGTTAATGCTTGGACACGGGGATCAGTGGAGAAGGGAGGTAGCAGTGGATAGTCAGGGTGTACGCGGCTCGCTGGGCTGCAGCAGCAGCGTGCCATTCATAGCTGTGCCTGGCTTCATCTGCCTGTCATACATGCTTCAAATTCCAGATGAAGATTTAAACACAGTGTAACTTTCGTTTCCTGTAGTGCTGCTGGGGAGTGAGGCCTTCCAGAGTCAGCACCGAGATGTAATCACTGAGAGATTAGAAAAACTCTGCCTAGAGAATGAGCACATTTAGTGGGTCGATGTGAGGTTTTTTTTAACATAAATAGAAAACTTCCTGTGTGATAAGACATGTGGCCTTGACAGGGTCATCATCTTCTCTTCCCCATCCTGCTACGGGTTTGCTATGAAACCTCGGGCCATCTCTTTAACTTCTTTCTCCATCTGTAACAAGATTATATAACAAAGATCACACAAAATACAAATATCTCTAATTCCCATGAGCTTTTGAGATCATGAGATGTAAGCCACCATAAAAGCATGGGCAGTTTCCTTCTCCACACTTCTCTGATACTTCCAAATGATCCTGGAGTTCAGCAAGATTTTCTACATCATTATTTTACATTTGAGTCCCCAGTGTGACATGTGAACTGTTCTTACCGCTGCTAGTACTACAAGGCGTTCCCAAACAGGTATGACTTGTTTTGACTTCTGGTTGTAGTGGCTAATGCCTGGTGGTCCAAGCCAGGCAGCTGTAAAAGCTGCTTTTATATTGTCACTTTTCTGTTCTCAGAACATCTGTTTTTAAGGTGATTTCACCTCTCTGACCATGAAAGGTGGTTTGTTTCTTTTTTTATTAATCATAGAGTTGGAAAGAGATTTGGTCCAGTTACCTTACCAAAAACTGTCCAACTCATTTTGGCAGAGGTTGAGAACATGCTCCCCAGGAGGATACCTTTATTTTCTAGAGACAAAGTTCCCATGGGATTTATTTTTTTTTAATCAGCAACCTGTAGCAAAAGAAAAACAAGAATGAAGAGAAAAATTTCTCCAGTCCCAGGGTGTGATCTGTGTTTTCACCAAAGTAGTTAATGGTGTGATTTTAGCTGAAATGGCTTAGACAGGTTGGCCACGGTGCATCTTCTCCTGGTCCCCAAGCCCAGGTGCTATTGCCACTGGAGGAAATCCCAGTTTAACCAGGGGTTGTGATTTCCCAGCACTGGAGAGGTAGGTTTCTATAGCACAATTGCCTTTTTTGGATGAGAAATGCTATATAATGTTCATTTCCCAGAAACCTTACAGGGGCCGTCGCTGTGTTACAAAGGCTGTAGCTTGCGTGTTGTAGCAGTGACCGCCCTGTCCCTTGCAGTGGCCTCACCTGTCTGTGACTGCTCTATGGGCTCGCTCACCTCTGTGTGTGTTTTCCCCTTTCTGGGTCACGCTGTGTGCCTGAGCTGAGCATTTTTTACCTTTCTGCAGCTCTTTTGAATAATTCCGTGACGTACATAGATACAATTGGTGGGTTTTGCCAATTCTGACCCTGACAGTTACCATGCGCACGTAAGCATGCAGCTCCTTCTCATAAACTTCAGTAGGGATTTGGGCAAGCAGGATGCTGAGGGCAAGAGGTGCTTTCATCTATCCCTTTGACTTCCTTGGCTGCTCTTTTCTCTCACCTTTTCTTAGATGTAGAGCCTGAGTTCTCATGTACTTCAGAGTATGCCTCTCATTCTCATGTTGAGTTTGGATGGTGAGCAGGTGCCTGCAAAGGATGGGCGTCCATAAGGGAATTGCCAGTCTCCAGTCCAAAGGCTTTACTCAAGCTTGAGGGTGGGTTTCTGCCTCCCTGAAAGGTGTGGGGTTTTTGTAATTTTCTTGCAAATGCACCTCCCTTTTCTGTTGGACATATTCACCTATTGCTGGAGCTTCACAGATGCATTTTCTTTTTCCATCCAAAAGTTCTGGCTACGAGGAAGAAGCAGATTTTGACCCTAAGTGAGGGAGCTTTGGGTGCCTGGCAGCCCCATCAACTTCCCATCCTGAAATCCCAGGCAGATGCTCCCTGCAGATCCACAAACTTGTTGAGTACACATCCAGCGAGTCAAACACATTTGGGATGTTTGGTCATAGCTATTGGCATGTCACGTGCCCAGTAGAACCAGTGCACTTTGATAGAAAGAGTTCAGATTTCTCCCTCTCTTTTGGGTGTTATCAGCATCCCTTTGTTTTTAAAATGACATCATTAGCTTTTGTCACCTTGTGTAGCAGAAGACCCGGGCTTGAGTGTGAAAACTGGAAATACAAAGCTCTGGTCATAGGGAGTCACTTGTCCATTATCTTTAGGAGGCTTTTAGGCTTCAAATGGATCTTCTGTATAAATGTTAAAAAGGTAACAAATACGGGTTATCTGCCTCACAGCAGGTTTGCATTCAAGGGTAACGATTTTACTTCTGTGTTATTGATTGGTGCCCATCACAAGAATGGAGCAGACCAGGTGCCTAACTTCATGCCACATGCTGTGCAGAAGTTTAGGCCCAAAAGCAGGGAAGCCACTGGTTTGCTAGTGACGCTTCAAGGAGAATTTAGGCAGATGAAAATGTCATAACTGAAATCGTAACAATGGAATCGAGATGCCGAGGTTGACATCCCCCCACTCTCCAGGACACGTCCCACAAGCTTCACTGACCAGCCTTTTGTAAAGAGACATTTCAAGCAACAGCATGCCTATCTAATGCTATGTGCAGTCATTCCTTCCATAGCTTAAGTGCATGTATTTCCTCCTGAATCCATGCATTTCCCACATAAGGATACTTAAGTCTGAGCTTCTGAGTATTCCGGAGCTGGTGGAGCTCACCGTAACAGCAGATTGAGTAGAAGCGATGTAATGCTTTGCTCTCACGATTTTATAACATCCTTTCTACGTGGGAATGCTCCGATGTACATCATGTGAATGCTCTTTCTCTTTGGTCCCTAGCTGTATGTCTCTTCAGAGAGCCGTTTCAACACCTTAGCAGAGTTGGTCCATCATCACTCAACGGTCGCAGATGGGCTCATCACCACCTTGCACTACCCGGCGCCCAAACGCAATAAACCCACCATCTACGGCGTGTCTCCAAACTACGACAAGTGGGAGATAGAGAGAACTGACATCACAATGAAACACAAGCTGGGTGGTGGGCAGTATGGAGAGGTGTATGAAGGAGTCTGGAAGAAGTACAACCTTACGGTGGCTGTGAAGACTCTAAAGGTAGGACTGAAATCTCTGAGCAATCCTGTTCATCTCCATTCAGCAGGAAGTGAGTTCAGGCTGTCTGCCCTGGGTAGACACTTGGGATTATTGACAGCACCTCCTTTCTGTGCTGTAACCCTGAAATTGAGTATTTCTGAAAGAGCTTGATCCTATTACGGTTTTATGTGATACCTGAAACATTGTATCTAAAGAAAGGGGGCTGTTAACAGTGCAATTTTTACTTTAGGATGGATGAAACCTTAGAAAAGAAATAGTGCCGTGATGTCTCGCATTCTGGGTGTGGCAAAGGTGAGCTGTTCATGGATGAACACTCTAACAGGAGGTGGTGTATTAAGAAAAATCATGGATTGGGAATCAGTCAACGTCAAATTCAAAGGCCGTGCTTCAGGGAGGCTTTACATGTTCTGGTTTTCTGTCTTATGTGGTGTCTTTCCCAAAAGATGAGCTCCCTGGGTACCTGGAAGTCTTAAGCAATTCTTTGCAGTTGTTTCTTATCAAATGGTACAAGGGGTGGGGGAGGGGAGTGTATCCAAGCTAAAATATATTACAATTTGTAAGTAGCTTTAACGAGGAACTGGATAATCAGTCCTGGTTTTGGCTCTGCTCCCTGATTTGTGTGGCTTGGTTTCCTTGTCTCGTGAAATGCAAATAATGCTCTGAGAGTTCATAAGGTCATCGCTTAATTCATTTATGTTTATAAAAATGTCTTGAGATCTTCTGGCACCTTCCAGACGCATGGCATTTGATTGCTTAATAAGAGTTTACACTGACTTGACACCATGTTCTCTCTCCTCCAAGGGGGATGTGGTTTGGTCTTGCAGAAACAAACAGAACAGGGGTTTTGTTTGTTTTCTTTTTGTTTCCTTTCAGTGGAAATTCTGAAGTGATGAGAACCATGTAGATGCTGTAGTGTCAGGGGAGAAACACTTCCATGATTTGGGGAAAATATTTCTTCCTTGCGCTCTGAGCTGCGGCTACCTCAGTATTTCTGGGTTGCTATGGTTGCAGAAAGTATTTTTCATTTTGGCCTTTTTTAGTACTCTGGAGATTCCTGTTGCTGCTCCCCAGCGGAGGAGAGTACAAGTGCCACCTCCAGCACAGGGAGCCAGTGACACCTAGTGTTGTCCCTGCCCTCATCCAGAGCGCTGGGGAGCGCAGGGCACGCTGGGGAGCGTTGCGTTGCAGGTGAAGCTGGGGTGTAACCAGGTTCCACAAAATGCCTGTTCGCAGTGAAAAGGAGAGACCAGCTCTTTCCTGGAACGTTGTCTGCTGTAACATCTCCTTTCCTGCTGCTGGCTGCAGTGTGAGGATACCCGACATCTTCAGATGTCTCATTTTGCTCCAAATCGTAGTTGCTGCTTTCATTCTCTTCTCTATAAAATCCATCAACAAAGGCAAATTGTGTGTTATCTCATAAAATCTCTTTGTGCATAAGGAGAAACCTTAATACAGACCGTGACTGTTTTAAATATATCAAATAAATATTTAATGAAACATGACTAAAAGTGGTTCATAATGTAGTATGGAGCAGCATGTTCCACTGGGGGATGTAAGAATAACCAAGAAGAGAGTGGAGAAACACTTCAACCTGCAATTATGCACACTAAAACTATCCTTAAAAGCAAATTTATAATCTACCCTCTTTAAATCCATCAGTCTGCTGCCTGACAGGTGGGATTATAGCTTTCTTTAAAGTTTTGGGAAACATTTTTAAATCGCATTTATATCCCAGTTCTACAGGGACAAAGAAGCCCTCTGCAGCTTCTGCACAAATGTACAAATGACTCACTTGATTTTCCTCTGAGAGAATATTTTTCAGAACTTTATATGGCTCTTCTTGTCCCTTCCCCATCTAGTCCAGATACCTCTATAAGAAAAATAAAGAGAGAGAAAATGAAGAGTTGGAAAAAAAATTAAAACTGTTCCAGCTTCTTTTTGAGCAGTGATGCTTACCAGCAACCGTTTGTTGTTCACTTTTCTATCCGTTGTCCAAACGTAGTTCTTAGCTGGCACAAAACTCTGCGTCATGCAAGAAGGCAGTCAAAGCAGCACATGCTGCTCCTCTCTGGGGCTTCGATATTTCCATTAAAATTATAGAATCATTTTGGTCAGAAAGGACCTTTTAGATCATCAAGTCCAACTAGTCCCCCAGCGCTGCCAGGGCACTGCTAACCTCAGCGTGTCCCTCAGCACCACAGCTCCACAGCTTGGAAAACCCTCTGGGGATGGGGACTCCACCACTGTCCTGGGCAGCCTGGGACAGGGCTTGAGGTTGTCACGGTTTTGCAGGGAAGAAATTGTTTCTCAGGTCCAACCTAAACCTGCACAACTTGAGGCCGGTTCCTCTTGTCCTATCGCTTGTTCCTTGGGAGAAGACACCAACCCCACCTGTCTCCAACCTCCTGTCAGGGAGCTGTCAAGAGCCAGAAGGTCTCCCCTGAGCCTCCTTCTCTCCAGGCTGAACAAGCCCAGGTCCCTCAGCTGCTGCTTTAAGACTTGTGCTCCAGCCCCTTCCCCAGCTCTGTGTCTATACCACTGGGAGCTCAGTGAGTTGCACAGGATACACCGGTATTTACACAGCTCTCGTATCATAACAGGACACACTCTGCATTGTGTTTTTATACCTGGTGTCAGTGGAAAGGGGCGTGAGGTAGGTAGGCAGTGGCTGCAGGAACTGAGAGCAGAGCTTTGTGATCTGCATAGCATTGGACAGCCTGCTGTGAGCGTGGCCAAAGGTTGTTCTCTGTGAAGGCCGTTTAATGGCTGAACTGTTGTTAGCTGGGCATCTCAGCATACTTCTCACTTCAAGTCTGCATCCACTAGAACTTCCTCTTTGGTTTTTTTGTTTGTTGGTTTGGGGGTTTTTTTCTCCCTTTTATTTTTTCCCCAGCAGAGGATCCTGTGTATTAAATTAGGCAGCATGCTACCCTGGTGTTCCTTAATGCTGTGGCGTGGTCCTGTGCTCTGCTAGGAAAATACTGTAGAGCCAGAATGGTTTTATTTCTTCCATGGTTTTGTACAGCTGGAGATGGAAGCTGGTTAAGCTTGGTCCTTCGCATGAGATCAGGTTTTCAGAGACATCATTGTTGCAGTGGTTCTCTGTATGTGTCCTTCCTATTAATTTGGTCGCTGAGAGGCAAGAGGTTTAGAAGAGTGAACAGCTAATCAGAGGAGCAACCTGTCAGAGTTTGTGTAGTGTGCATAAGATAAAGGCGTATTTAGAGTAATTTTGCAACCTGGATTATTAACCCAGTTTCCTTCGCCAAAGAAAACAGTTTAAGGTACTGCTCAAAAGGACCTTTGGGCTATTAGTTTTGACAGAGCGTGTTCAGCAAATCACAGCTGCCAATCAAGCTAGTTGGCAATGAATAGTAAATGATTGAATGAAACCGTTGGAATAATGTTCTCATTGCTAACCGCAAAGCAGAGAGCTGGCTGGATCGTACAGCGACAGCCCACTGTTATCATTCTCACCAGCAGCAGTAAATCCTTTCCAATCCTTCCTTAAAACACTTCGTCCATGTAGCCTGTCAACATTAATCCATCAATGAAAAAAAAAAAAAATAGATATAGAAAGAAACATTGCTTTAGGAATAGATCTGTATTATTTTTTGCGCCACTTTGAAATGACCTTCCAGCCATTTGGGGCATATTTGCTTCAGAAAAATATCTCTTTTGAGCAAGATTCTATCTTCCTCGGTTTTGTGTTGTGCCAAGCAACTTTATGGCATTCAACAAATAGGTAGTGACATGGCTGCCCAGAACAGTTACGTCATGGGTCAGGCTCTAAATGCCAGAAACGAAATCTGTGATACCTCGGGCTTTCTGTCGTGGAGTGGCTGCCATCAGTCCTGCCGCCCTGTCTTGCTCCTACCCAGTGAAACCAGACGCCTGCATTTCAGCAGCTTCTCAAGCATCTGATTGTGGAGTATCCTGCCTTTTATGTCATTCTTGTTTCTTTTCTTTTCTGTACTTTTTATTTCGTGTTACCTTTTTTCTGTTGGGAACAAGCACGTTTTTCCTTTTCAGCTTCTGAGTGGTCCTGTGAGAGGCCCTTCACAAAAGGGATATGGATTTTCTTGGCCCAGAAAGCTCTGTTAGAATAAGAATGATAAAAAAAAAATACATGTTTTAAATTCTACAAAAACCCCAATGTTCCTAACTCCTCGGCATTGTGATGTGGCTACAGGGAAAAATTACCTTCAAAGAACTGTGGGTGATGTTAGTTTGCAGTTCTTTTTGTGTCCTCATACAAAAAACTCTGCTCCTCCTCCGTGCGTGCTGTCCTTGCCAAAGCTTTGCCTTTGTTCTGCAGGAGGACACCATGGAAGTAGAAGAGTTCTTGAAAGAAGCCGCAGTAATGAAGGAGATCAAGCATCCGAACTTGGTACAATTATTAGGTAAGCGATAAATACCAAGCAGAGGGATTTGAACTAAACCCTTGTGCAGTGATATGGATGTTAAGGAGCAGATAAGCTGCTTACCATACCAAGGCTTTAAATACAGACACTTATTGTCTGACAAAATTCACAATCTGTACCACTAATACATGATTTTTAATGATCTCGTCTCCCTAATGTTTAAGTTACCAGAGCCTGAAGCAGGAAATTAAACCTTCTATTAACCGATTCCAAGCAGAACTCATTCTTTCTGCAAGCCCCATATTTCTACCTTCTAGATGTAAAAATTGCCCTAGAGGACAAAACCTGAAGAGTCACTGATATTCTCAAACACGCAGTGTAAACTTTATGTCGATCCCTAGGGGTGTGCACACGGGAACCTCCTTTCTACATCATTACGGAGTTCATGACGTACGGGAATCTGCTGGATTACCTACGCGAGTGTAACCGGCAGGAGGTGAACGCTGTGGTGCTGCTGTACATGGCAACTCAGATCTCCTCGGCCATGGAGTACCTGGAGAAGAAGAATTTCATTCACAGGTAGGAAGGACGGTGACCACCTCTGAATCTCAAGCACAAAACACCTCTTGATTTCTTTTCCTGCCTTTCAGATTATCGTGGGTGCACTTAGCTGCAGTAGCTGTGCTATATTTAACACACTAGTGCATTATATTCTAATACAGTACATTAACCTGTCTATAGGATGGTCTCCTAATTGGTTTTCTCTCAGTGTTTTTCTCTTGCCTTTGAAGCAGATGCAGATGGAAGACTTACCAGTACTTTTATATTTTTGGGCAAGGGTCTTAAATATGTTTCCTAAAGTAACAGGCTCTTAATGGACCAGATAAGCTGCTGCTCTTCCTCTCCTCTAACAGCCATTTAAAAACTGCTGCAGTTGATGTTGCTGGGTGCGTGCAGGTGCTCACAGCAAAGCTACCCTCTTAGTGCCTCCTTATCCCATGTTCTTTCTTGTTTGTTTCACTTTTTTTCTGTCCTCTGTAGAGATTGTTTCCCACTATTGTCCAGATTGTGTATTCACTTTAATAAGCGTCTCTACAGTCTTGAAAGTCTCCAAGACTCTGACCTTTAAGTGTGCTGCAATTATGGCTAAAGCTTTGCATTCTTCCTCTGCACAAATGGCCTCCTAGCAATATAATGACACATCCCGTGCGAAGGTTGGAGAGCCGCTGAGCTTTATCCGAGGCGCTCTCTGTGCCACAGAGTGACCTTTCCTGCCCAATTAACTGGAATATGAAATTAGCACATGTTTTTTCATAGAGACAAATATGAAGATCGTGTGTAAAGTTCTAGGTGCTCCTCTAAGTCACGCACTGCCTTTGGTGCCTGAAAGGCCTCCTTAAATGCTTCCGTCAGTCAATAAAGTGAACGGTGATGCTGCAAATTAAATTTTCCAGCCTTTGATTTGCTCTGTTGAAAGTATTTCATCCCTTCAGCCTGTGGGAAGTGAACTTTAAAAACTGCTTTTTGTGAATTGCATTTGTCTGTCTCCCGTTCATTTCATTTCTTCTTATTTCTGATGACCCATTTATCTAAAATAAATAGTGGTTTTCCTTATCAGCCACCCCCATACCCACCTACCCAATTATTTTAAGAGTGTTGTCACAATTCACATCCAGGGATTCAAATGCTGTGCTGTGACCTCATTTAATGAATCAGGAAGGAAAAGGAATTTGATTATGAAGAGGCGCTTTTATTTAGCCACACATTGTAGTAATCAGCATTGATAAGAAGGTATTATTCAAAAACTCTCTGAAAATTTAATGGGCATCTAGTGAGACACACTTTAAAAAACCCATATTTTTTCTGATTGAGCAGAACAAGCAAAAGAAACAGCAGCATCTGTCTCCTATCTAGAGATCTCACTCAAGCTTTCTGGTAGAATCAATTTTTAGTTCAACATGACATAATCTTGGAAAAGTGTTTTTAATGAAACCTAATAGTAGGAGAAATGTACCTCTGTGCTTTACATTGCTCTACCCGTGAAGCATTTCCAATGGTGCTAGCAGCACGGATGGGCCAGGGAAGTGGCAAATGCAAAGTGCACATCTCTGACCTGCCAGGGTGGAGGCAGGTGAAAAAACGTGCAGGAAAAGCTCAGTTTGCTTATTGCACAGTCCTTTAAAAATATAAATGCTAACAGCAGAGGCTACAATGGGTTTGAAAAGACCAAAAGGCGGTATGAAAAAGTTGTGCTGTAAAATGTGATACGCTCAGGAGGAAGAGGAGCAGAGCTGGGAGCTAAACCTGGTGCTTGAGCAGGGACTGGAAAAGGAGTTCTGGAGATCGACTGGTGTTGGCTGGGGTGAGCGAAGTGCTAGAGAGGTGGGTAAGAAGTGAGACATTGAGATTTCGTTTATTCAGTGCTCATCCTCAGCTATTGATAACTTGAGCACTGACATTTCTTTACATTATTTTTATCCTGAGGGTGGCAGCTTTTATTGAAAGTGAGGGGGCTTCTTGAAGATTTCACTTCAAATTTATAAAAAAGAAAAAAAAAAAAAGAAGAAAGAAGAAAAAAAGTTTGGATGACAGTCTTACAGAGCTGGAATGGAAAATAACTTTCCATCTTAGATGTATGCTCATGGTTACAGAATTTCTATATAATGCTCTGATCAAAATAATCACACACAGGCCCAGGTTTCTTCAGGTTTCCTTGTTATCCCTAGAAGTGAGTTGGTAACAACTACTCACTGCCTATTTTTGTTCTTGTTTTTAGGGACCTTGCTGCCAGAAACTGCCTTGTAGGGGAGAACCACTTGGTGAAGGTGGCAGACTTTGGCCTGAGCAGGCTGATGACGGGCGACACATACACTGCCCACGCCGGAGCAAAATTCCCCATCAAGTGGACTGCACCAGAAAGCCTGGCCTACAACAAGTTCTCCATTAAATCTGACGTCTGGGGTAAGAACTTGGCGTGTATAAATTAATGCAAATTATAGCTTTCTATAGCCTTGTTTTCCCAGGCTGTGAAATGAGGATATTGTGAAATGTTTGGGGAGGGAGCACGTTCCCTGGTTTGAGCCATATTGCTCTGTGAGCTTGTCAGAGAGCAGGAACTGAGCTCTGCTAAGTCCGTCTTTGAGTAGGGATGCCGACCTGACTTTGTACGTTTGAATCACTGGCCAGTAAGAAAATGAAGGATACTGTAGTGTTTACAGAAATGGAGGAAATGGGGCTGGAGGGCACCGATCCTGCTGCCTTGATAGAGTTCTGGCACAGGGCTGTGAAGCAATATATTGTTGTATAGCCAGGAACTTCCGAACTACTTCAAGGAGGAAAGTGAGAATCTGGTTCATTTTATGTTAAAAAAAAAAAAAAAAAATTAAAAAAAAAAAAAGTGAGTATCTGTCTAGTGATAGCTCCAAGCTTGTCTTTCTGCATTTTAAAATAATCATCTTTGGAATGAGATGAGGAGAAACAGAGGGAAATTTTGATGACAAATGGTTATTGAGGAGCCCTGAGGTGCTGGTGATAAGAGTAGGCTTAGCTAAATGGAGCTGCATTCTATCAAATCTGACCACAGAAAATCTCATTGGACTTTTTATCAGCCTTTCTTTGGGTTTTATATCTCTGCCATAGCTATTGCTCAAATTCTCAAAAGTGCCCAGTGACATGAGAGAGAAGCTTGTGGGACGTGATCCCAAAGACACTTGGAAAATGTTATCCTGAGCATCTTCTATATGTAAAGCAACAGATAGTAGTGAAGCAGCAAAGAAGTTTTGTGGAGTTTTGGGGAAACTCCAGAGAAAGGTTTTGGTTTTCGTTTTGAAGAAACTTTTTGGTAGATGGCTAATGCAAAATGCGTTATAGATGGGGAGGAAAACCCAAAACAGCCTCCTGAGGAGTAAGTGATTGCTGACCAAGGTGTTTCTTCTGCTTTGGATATGCACATGGTGGTGTTGGCTGCTGCTCGGTATCTGCCACGGTCTCAAGGATGCTGCTGAATCGCTGTGGTGGCCGCAGGATCCCTGTCACATTTAAATAGCAGAGTACTTGGGGAGGAAAGATCCAAAGGGAGCTTTGGGTATCTTTAATTAGGGTTAGTGTAACCTTGCATAGTGAGAGTCGGAGTGGTGGACTTTGGGATGTGATTAGAGCAAGCCAGCTGTCCCCGGAGGCCACGAGTGCTGCTGGGCACGCCAGAATTTAGATGCTTTCACCTCACTGCCTCAAGACAGCAATCAAAGAAAATTGTGCACAGAAATGTCTAATGTAAATTGCCCTTGGTGGTGTTACCATGTAATGTGATGTGATTTCCTTACTTATGCAGAATTGTAATCGCTTTCTCTTCAGGTTAAGAACAGAATAGGGTGACTGAACTAATTACATGCAGGCTGTTGAGCTGGTGTTGAGTTGATTCTGCGTGCCCAACTCCTGGGTAGCTGCCTGACCCGAGTGCTGACCGGTGTCCCACTGACCTCAGGGGACCAGACTGCCTCACCTCTTTCAGGACCTGTTTTGCGCTCTCCCTTTTCATGTTCAGCTTTCCCTGCCACCAAACCGTCTTCGCCCTCACCCTGTCTTACTGGTAGCAACTACTGAAACGTTCCTCTCACCGTTGCCTCCCAGGTTTCCACTCTAGACCATGCGGCAGCTAAACAAGGGCACCCCAAAAACATTGAGCTATTAAAACATGCAAGTCCTCTGGGGAGAGGCTGCAGATGAGAGGAGAGCTGTCAGATTGAAGGAGAGACTGCAGTGCAGCAGCGAAACAGTTTCAGCTAATCCACTGTGAAGTCTCTTAATTGTGCCTCTAATAGGACTTGAAGGATCTCAAGGCGTTCAGGTTTGAGACAACTGATACATTGAAAATTAGTCTAATTCTACCCTGTCATATCGCAGGAGACTTGTCTGTGCCGACGAAGAGGCTTGTTACGCTTCTTTAACGTTTAAGCTGCTGCTGAGCATGGGATCTGAGCCACCCAGAGCCGGTTCAAGTGTGCGGTGTTGTTTAGTGACTACTCCCACTAAACATCCTCTGAAATTGAAGATGAAAACAAAGCTTATTGATTTTATATATATATCCTTTTTTTTATTTCTTTCTTCCTCTACTGCAGCCTTTGGTGTTCTGCTGTGGGAAATTGCAACCTACGGTATGTCCCCTTACCCTGGGATTGACCTGTCTCAAGTCTATGAGCTGCTGGAAAAAGATTATCGTATGGAGCGCCCCGAAGGCTGTCCGGAGAAAGTTTATGAGCTCATGAGAGCATGTAAGTGTTTCTCAGCCCGGCAAACACTGCTTTTCTAGCTCTGCAGAGGTGCAGTAAGAGTGCCAGAATGTGGTCACGTACAGCAAGGCATGAGAACCCCCCTGCCAGTTCCAGTGAAGGTGCAGTCCTGTGTGGAAGTGTTTGGTTAAAACTGCTTTCCCCAGAGGATGAAAATGCTATGATACCAGCCGTTCTTCCCTACTGGGAGCACACAGGCCTGGGGGAGAGATTTGTTGTTCAGTTCAATGTTTTCTCTGTCTCCTTTTTCCTGACAGTTTAAAGAAAAGCTTTTGCTCTAAGGATGAAGTGGGAGCTTCATTAGGCTTCGTGAGGGACCAGCTGTTCCTCTTCCACCGTGGTCTTTGCTATGTGACTTGGTGTGATATATTCGCCCCCCAGCAGTATTTTGGCTCAGTGGTGGTTGCAGATACCCAGCACCCTTCAAATGAGTTTTCCATGTCATTATTTTATCTATCTCGCCCATGTTATGAAGAAGGAGCTGCGATAGCCAGCTCCTCCTGGAGCAGAGTGCTCAATGTGTCATGCTGGCAGAGAGGTTCGAACGGTGTTGGTTTTTTTCAGGCTGGCAGTGGAGCCCTTCCGATAGACCCTCCTTTGCTGAGATCCATCAGGCCTTTGAAACGATGTTTCAGGAATCCAGTATCTCAGATGGTGAGTCTGTGTCCCTCTTGGACTGGCAGTTCCAGGGATGGGAGAGGAGAGGGCCAGCTGCAGCCTTAACTCTGAACGTTGTTCATAGGCTGCTTTGCAATGAAACTCGGTCCTGGGTTTTACTGCCTAGTCTAAATGTATAGAAAGCAGAAAGGCATTTACATGTGGGCTTTTTTCTGGGCATCTGATTTTAATGTGCCAAGTGGCTGAACAGCCTCAAGGAACCTCTACCTTGTGGTTTTTGCTTCTCTTCTGTGCTATTAATTCTGAGCAGCGCAGTAGTTTTTATCCTGTGTTCATAGTAGCGATGGTTTTTCTTCTGTGCGTTGCAGAGGTGGAAAAGGAATTGGGAAAGAAGGGCATGAGGAGTGTAGTGAGCAATTTCCTCCAGGCCCCGGAGTTACCAACCAAAACACGAACGTCAAGGAGAGCTGCTGAAAGCAAAGATGCCAACGAGGGCTTGGAGACAGCACATGCTCGAGGCCAGGGAGAATGTGGTAGGTTTTAATTAAAGTCATTATTCCTTCAGGAAATATGGAGGCGAACAAAATGCACGTCCAGGTCTTCAATTAGGCAAAGCTGTGCCATCTTTCTGCACCAGTCTGTGTTTCTGGGTGACAGGCTGCTGAGTTTGCTCTCCTGGGCTCAGAACCCCTGTTACCATTTTTTCCAAAGGTTTGTTAGTCCTGGGACTGGGTACACGCAGCAGCTGGGAGTGCGGATCCTTAACTGGCTGAGGGATTGCTGCTATACCTGCTGTTGCCTAGAGAAGCCAGAGGAGTTCTTTTAACTTAATGGCTGTTGCCTGCAGTTCCCTATAGACCAGAGCCTGAGCACGGAGCTCTCTGATCATCTCCTCTTCCCATTCCCTGGCAGGAGCTATCAGTGGGATCTCCCACTGCATCCGAGTGCTGGGTAATCTGCTGTGTTCGAGCCACTTTACACTACCACGCTGCATAATTTAAAGCAGGACGATTGCTCAGGTTTAGCAAGCCCCTTAAGGGAGGTTTCCTCACTGTTCCATCCTACCAGATACGTGCTTGGAGCACTGAAAAGTATTACTCATGGCAGGTACCAAATATAATTTCAGCAAAGGGACAAAGAGGTATTTACAGAATCTTCCATGAATTTAAACTCTCTTTCCATCAGTTTCTTCAAGAACTTACCTTCCATTCTGAGGTAATAAAAGCAGTGGTAAAACGCTGAATGTGTACAGTAGATTTGTATCTAGCTCATTTGAAAAATAAGAAGGTAAACCAAAATACAGTGGGTTTTTTCCAGCTCCTGTTGAGGCTGCCTTGTCTGGCTGTTCACGTGACTGACCTTTCTTGTGTGATCTCAGATTTGACTGGTAGGACAAGTTTCAGCGGCAGATGTACGTACATCTAGAAAGAGAGGTGGAAAAAAAGAGTGGATGTAAAATGTTGGAAAAAGGAGGTATCACAGATTTAGAAAGGAACATTATTTACCTTATATAGGAAATGTAATTGCCTAGTATTACAAGCTTTGAAGTAAAATAACTTCATTTAAATACTTAGGACTCTGAAAGATTCAAGTGCAGCAGGAATAATATGATGTTAACATTGTGCTGGGAATCATTTCACTCTTTATTATGAAAGAAAAAAATTCACATTAAAGTTTTATTGCTGTTTCCCCTTCAATTGTCAGGGTTTCCATAGTGAGTCCAGTGTCTAGAAGCTGATCCTCAGCATAAGCTGCAGGTTTTCTCTGGATCTCCACAGCTCCACTGTATTTACACATAGAAAGACTGTGGCCTCCTGAAGTGCTGTGAGAAGTCATCTGGTTGTCCAGGTGCCCAGTTGTTGTGTGGAAATGGTTTAACTGCACGTGGTCCTGTGGAACCATGCTGTCTGCTCAAAGTGCACACTATTTTTCCTCAAATTCTCTCCCCTCTACCAAAATCCCTTCCTCAACCAAAATCCTACCCATAGCATGATGATCACCAACCAATATGTGACTAAGAAGCATCTTCCTTTTCCCCCCGTTACTCTGCTTCATCTCCCTTCTTACTGCCTAGTGGAGCTGTAAATGTATCTGCTGCCCTGAAGGCATTCCTCCTTCCGGTTAGAACGCCAGCTGAGTGCCTGGCCTGGGAATGAGACCCCCTGTCAGTCAAATGCGGAGACCTTCAGGACTCTGTATAAATTTATAATAAACCACTATTCATTTTTAAATAGAGAAAGTGTCACCCCATCATTTCCTTCGGGAGCAGTGCTGCCGGAGGTGGCTGTTAGTACCATTGCCTCTGTTACCGTACAAAGCCGGCCACCTTCACCGTGGTGCGGCCCGAAGCGTTCAGCTGTTGAAGAGAGTCTTGATTTCTTCTCGGGAAAAAGTTATTTCCATTGCCCACCAAAGCTGACATCAGGAAGGAGGTCAGGAGTGTCAGAATCTGAATGTACAAGGAGCCCGGAGGCGGATGGAGGTGGGTTACAGAGAAGTCCTATAAATCCCGAGGGTCAGCTGTTCGAAAGACAGCGACAGCACAGGGACTAAAGCAAAGGCCTCTTAATCTTTATCTTCTTCACAGTGTGAAGTTTATAGACAGGTCTCCAGGTGCGAGGGTGGGAATCTGAACGTAAACATTTTGTGTTTGTATGTCGCTGTTTAAATAAGAAGCCTACAGGGAAAGTAGTTTGGCAGCTGAGTCCTGTAGAGGCCACCTCAGAAATCAGTATGTGCAGGGTTAAGGACCACGTTGAGTCCAGGCTTGAGCATGGCTGTTCATGCTTCACTCCTCATCTGAAGTTGTCACTCCTTACAGAACCCACACCTTTTGGAGATGCTGCAGTGGTTTGATACTGGAAGAAAACTGGTTATTCTGGCTGTTGAAACAATGCTCAGTAGACTCTCTTCTTTCCCTTGCAGACCCTCTGGATCATGAACCTGCTATTTCTCCCTTGCTCCCACGGAAGGAGAGGGTGGCCCTAGAGAGCAGTTTGAATGAAGATGAGAGGCTGCTCCCAAAAGACAAAAAGCACAACCTTTTCAGTGCCCTTATCAAGAAGAAGAAGAAGACAGCCCCTACCCCTCCGAAACGGAGCAGTTCCTTCAGAGAGATGGATGGCCACACGGACCGCAGGGCGGGCGGGGAGGAGGAGTGCAGGGATGCTGGCAATGGAGCTTTCATTGCACCCCCTGCAGATGCAGCCGACCCCTCCAAGTTTCAGAGCCCAAGCAACGGGGCTGGTGTCACCAATGGGGTTGTCGCTGGGAACTCTGGATTCTTATCTCCCCACTTACGGAAGAAGTCCAGCACGATGAGCAGCAGTCGAGGAGTGGCTGGTGAAGAAGAGAGCAGTTCCAACTCCAGCAAGCGTTTCTTAAGGTCCTGCTCAGCCTCCTGTGTGCCCCACGGAGCAAAGGACACAGAGTGGAAATCTGTGACTCTGCCTCGGGATTTGCAGTCCACAGGACGTCAGTTTGATTCCTCCACTTTTGGGGGACACAAAAGTGAAAAGCCAGCACTGCCTCGGAAGCGGGCAAACGAGGCCAAGACTGACCTTGCTGTCAGGGGAACAGTGACCCCTCCTCCACGGCTGCTTAAGAAAAATGAAGAGACCACTGATGACGTGTTCAAAGATGCAGAGTCGAGCCCTGGCTCCAGCCCTCCCACTCTGACGCCAAAACTTGGCCGTAGGCAACCTGCTGCCCCTCCTTCCTCCAGCATGCTCCACAAGGACGATGGAGTCAAATCCAGTGCCTTAGGTACCACTGTGACTATGGACCAAGGTTCTGCTGCCAAACCCAATCCCTCTGGGTTCACGGGTGCCAGCAAAGCTTCCTCTGAGGAGCCGCGACTGAGGAGGCTCAAGCAGACCTCAGAGTCGGCAGGGAAGGACAAAGGGAAGTTATCAAAACTGAAGCCGGCCCCTCCGCTTCCTCTCTCTTCATCCTCCATCAGCAAGCCTGGGAAGGTTTCTCACAGTCCCGGCCACGAAGCAGCAGCAGCAGATGTGGTGTCTGGGCCAAAATCCAAACAGTTGACTCAGGTTGGAGAGGCTGCGAGCAGCGACGCTGTCAAGCCAAACCCGTCAGGGGAAGGTGTGAAAAAGCTGGGGGTCCCCTCTGTACCAAAGCCACAGTCTTCTACAAAGCTGCTGATGAGCACAGCAACCCCAGCTGCCTCTTCCTCTTCTGTTCCTTCCGCCCCAGGTGGGGACCAGCCATCATCTACAGCCTTCATCCCTCTCATATCCACCAGGGTCTCGCTGCGGAAGACCCGGCAGCCCCCGGAGAGGATTGCCAGCGGCACCATCACCAAAGGGGTGGTGTTGGAAAGCACTGAGGCTCTACGGCTCGCCATCAGCAAGAACTCAGAACAAATGGCAAGCCACAGCGCTGTCTTGGAGGCTGGCAAGAACCTCTACACCTTCTGCGTGAGCTACGTGGACTCCATTCAGCAGATGAGGAACAAATTTGCCTTTCGGGAGGCCATCAATAAGCTGGAGAATAACCTACGGGAGCTTCAGATCTGCCCGGCAACCGCTGGCAGTGGTCCTGCAGCCACCCAGGACTTTAGCAAACTTCTCAGTTCAGTGAAAGAAATCAGCGACATTGTTCAGAGGTAGCAGAAGCCGGGTTAATAAACAAATAAATAATTAAATCACAATGGGCCAAAGCCAGCTGTGGAGAGAGTAACGTGTGTGGACTGACAAAGGACCGGGGCGTTCAGGTTAAGGGCTGTGCAAAAGACACAGACTGTGAATGGATGCCCCAGCTCCAAAGGGCAGGGCTGTGTTCAAGAGGCACTTTCCACCCTCTTAACTCAGATCTCCTGTGTTTCATATACTCGTAATCGTCTTATCTGTGGAGTTCTTGCCTTGTGGACTACAAGTCTAAATGCTGATGTCACGCTATGCCTTTTTATTAATATTTTATTGTTCTGGACAGACCATTAAGACTGAAGCCAGACTGATGGACGCTGAGGTGCCATCCTCCCTAGGAGGACTTTCTACTGCATTGTCATCCCCTCCCTTTGCCCCACTGTACACAAGGATGAGTGTTTGAATAGCAATATACCCACTGCCTTTCTTAGGGGAGTTGCAGCAGTGTCCCTGGCCTGAGTCTGACATTTACCTGACATTAATGCAACAGATTTGGCGCTGGGGAGGGAAGGGAAGAAAATTGTTAAATTTTTAAGGACAGAATGCTACAAGTGATGTTTGTCCAAATTCTTCTTATGATTCCACCCGCTGCCCTTCGCTTCTGTGTTTTCAGTAATTTCTTCACGTGGTTGAGCCCAAGGGAGTTGCTTGGGTTCAGAACGTTGCAGGCAGCACCCGCTAGTGTAGTGGCACAGGAGCCTGTTTGCAGGTCTCCCTCGGTGGTGAAAAAAGACTGGAGAAGGTCTGAAGAAGGATGTTGCTGTCTCGCTCTCGTGATATCTGACGTTGTTCGGGGTGGAGGGTGGGAGAGCTCGGGGAGCAGTGGGCTGGTGCTGAGCGAGGCATCACTCCCTGAGAGACAGGAGAGTGGTAGGAGGGGGAGAAGGCTGAGGACGAGTTGAGATACCACTGTGCCTCCAGCAGCTGTTTCAGCTGAGCTTGCATCGCGGATGGGGGAGAACCGCTGTTCTCTGGTTGAATTTCCAGCTTTCTGTTCCGTGAGCAGAGACAGCACCTGGCTTCTGCCCTCCCGGTGCTTTGTGGGGCCGTGGTGCCTCCCTTTCCGTGCCAGTGCTAACTCCCCACGAGGAGCTCAGATGCCAGTACTTTGGGGTTAAAACAGTCACTACCTTCGTGCCAGTGTGGTTCCATCCAGCATCAAACACGGATCTGTGAAGACTGCAGGCACTTCTCTTGGGTGCACCTCCCGAGGAAACCGCCACAAACCGCTGACAGCAGGACTCCTGGGTTTCCTTTCCAAGGTCCTGTGACCTTCCCAACTAATGGAACACGACTGGGAACTAACTGTGACTTGTGCCAATAGTGAAAGAACAAGATATAGGGCTATTAACAGTGCAATTTAACTCCTCTTAACAGTTCCAAACAAGAGAAAAAAAGCATTTTCCACGTCCTGTTCCCCTGTAACTCTTGTGACCCCTCTTGCGTATCTTAAACACTAATTGCCTTCAATTGTATTTTATTCTGTTCTCTTTGGAACTGTTTGTTTTGTATATGATTTCTAGTAGTTCACTCGTGTGTTCACACCACTTCTCACCCTCACAAACAGCCATGACTTAACACATGACAAATGCTCAAAAGGAAATACACCCTTCTGCCACCGGCTGCCTTTAAAAATGTAAGGAAAAAACAAACAACCACCCATGGACTCTCTCTTTCCTGAAGGTACTGTTTTTACTTTGATAACATATTGTGCCACTATATTATACATTTGTATCTTGTTATTACACACTTCTGTAGACTTGTCTTTTTTTACAGTGTGTAAATAGCTTTGTCCTTCATCTCTGTGATACTTAAGGGGGTCGTTTCCCCTTTAATTGGGTCTAGTACAGATTGTCTCTGTGCACGACTTTCAATTCTTCCTCTTCTCTTTCTCTTTTTTTTTTTTCTATTTTATTCCAGTCTCTCTTGCGTAGTATATTTAAAAATAAATCAATGTTGAGGAAAACTTGTGTTTGTCTGTTGGCAAGGCTCTTCAAACCCAGTTACCTCCCCTTAGATTCGGCGTCCGACGAGAGCGGTTCCCTGTTTGGGTGCCTCACCGGGGCCACCCTTCCTCATCCTTTTCATCTGGCTCTGAAAAGTCAGGGGAGAAAAAAAGATGCACAGAATAAAGACTGTGTTATCACCTCTTTTGAAACAAAGACTTTGCTGATGTCTTCAATGAGATTTAAATTAGAAATTTGACTTTAATTTTTCCTCCTTTTAATTATTTGTGTTCTGTAATTCAGCTGCTGTGCTTTATTCCTCCTCCTCTGCTGTGAAATGATGTGTGACTTTCTCTCCTTAGACAGTTCTGGCTGATCCCTCCCTCATTTCTGCCTGTCCGTCCTTATTTTCTGTTTGCAGACCTTCAGCCTTTGCAGCAAACCTTGAGGGAGGGACATGTCCAGGTACTAAGCAGCCTTTAAAGTGGGACGGTGCCTTGATTAATGAAGGTGCTGAAGAGCAAAAAAAAAAAGGATGAGAAGGAAACAAGGGCAGATGACCAGTGAAGGGTGTGCCCAAGGTCCCAGAGCTTGCTCGGTGATGTTTTGGGGTTATAACCCAGTTCATCCAATTTCTAATCCCTTCGACAAGCCCCTGGTGAGATCTGTTGGTCCTGGCACGAGGAACCGCTCGCTTGGGGGCCATGGGAACAAGGGTCGTCGGAAGCCTTGTCTTGCTGTGGCAGTGATTGCATTGGGCTGCTTCTAAATGAGCGTGAAAATGATGAAAAGCGGAGCGGGCGGTGCTGTTGGCAACTGTAAATGCAATTAACGGCCTGCACTTGGCAAGGGTCAGGCTACTGCCATTCCAGGTCAGGTTGGACGGGGTTCTGAGCAACCCGCTCTCGTTGCAGATGTCCCCGCTCAGGGTAGTGGGGTTGGACTAGATGAGCTTTAAAGGCCCCTTCCCACCCCAAGCATTCTACGATTCTACTTTACTGAAAAGTGGAGAGGTCTGGTGAATGTACACGCAGAGCTACACGAGGTTCCTGGTTTTGTGATGATGACCTCTAGCAAAAATCAGTGTCCAGGCTGCTCTTTGTCTTCATCTCCAGCATAAAGACTTGCCTGCAGTGAATGGCCATGGGCTGAGGGGAGATGGAGAAGCAGAACCTGCTCCTAAATACAGTCTTTGCAGGTCATTTCCATCTCTGCTTCCTTAGGGACCTGTCCATGGTGTCATGGGAAGACAGAGGCTGGTTGACCTGTCTGAGGAAAACCCTGGGATCTGCAGTGCTGAGCGAGAGAGAGGGGATTAAAAGCTAAATTTAGCTGAGTACAGTAGGAGTTGATTTAACAGATCGATGCATTTAACAGTTTGATTGCTCCAATTTTCGAGGCTATTGAGCTTGGAAGTGAGAGTGCTCTGGGGGAAAAATAGCTGTGTTTGTGTTTTTGTTTTGGCTTTCGTGTCTTAGAAATTACAATGTTCGCACTTTTAAGTTTTCCTTAAATGTCATCCTGCCTCTTGTTGAGAAGTTGCTCGTCACGATATGTAAAATGTGGCCGATGTTTTATACTCACCCTTTTTCTCAAAAAAAAAATAATCAAAGAACAAAAACACAACAAAAAAATAGTTATTCCAGATAGGCTGGTGTGGCATCGTGGCTGGAGGAGATGCCGCTGGGCCAGGGAGCGTGCGGGAGCACTGGCTGCCCTGGGGTGATGGGAGCCAGCTGACAGCCTCCTCCTTGTTTGATGTTAATTCTTTCACAACTGAAAAGAGAGGAAAATATACTGAAGTGTTGTGTCACCTCTGAAGAGAGTGTTGGTGGTGTCACATGAACGTCTAGTAAGTGGGCTGGCAGAGGAGTGGGACAGGCTCGGGAGCTGCTTCTGGTTCCGAGGTGAGTCCCGGCCTGGGTGGGTTGCTGGGAATGATGTTCCTGGATCAGCCTGCTTCTCTGGTTAGTCCTGATGCCTTGGCAGTGGTGTTGGTGCCCCTAAAGCCGTGGGGTTGGGGACAGCCCTGCAAATCAATTGACTATTTAGGCTGAGCTCAAAACTGCCCTCCCTGGCAGTGGAGTGCTGCTCAGGGGTTCTTCAGTGGTAGATCCAGCTCAGCAGAAAGTTCACCTGCAAACCAGGCTATGCTATGTTTTCCCAGCAATTCCCCCCCGGATGAAAGTTGTGTTTGTCCTTAAACCCAGTCTGCTGATAAAGGTCCTACCTGTGTTCCCAAAGCTGCAGTGCTGAATGACCCAGTTATGATGCATTAGCTTCTCCATGAGTCCCTTGGATGTGATTAAATCAGGCTGTTGCTCTACAGAGGATCCATTTGGGTTTCTGAGTTTTGCTGGGCCTATTGGGTGTGTTTGGAGTGCTGCAGGTCTGCTTGGGATGGAGGAAAGATTGGGGGGGCAGGTGCGTGGACATGGGACACGGGCAAGAAGGAGGGTTGTGTGCTGGTCAGGGAAGTGTAATGGTGTGTTTTATAGAGGCTCCCAGCAGTGGTGATGGTGGCAGCAAGTGTCCGCGTCAGTTGTCGCTGGCCGGATCCGCTGGGCACATGTAGAAGAATCTTGCAGGCTGGCAGGCGGTGGTGCCGGTGCTCCAGGCAGGTTGTCCTGCCTTGACTGCACCCTGCTCTGTGTGGCCATGCTGCAGTGAGTCTTGCTCCTTCCAGGCCAGTGTGCAGCTGAGCTGTGAGGTCTCCACCGCTCAAAGGTGTTGGGGGTCTGGGTGTCCCCTTGGGAACTGCCCAACAAAGAGACCCAAGAGGGTAGGAATTGGGAAGGGGCATTGGTTCCCATGGGAGCTGGGTGGGAGCACCACGTCCAGCATTGCAGGGATGGGCTTTCCAGCCTCCTGGGCATCCCTCCTGGTGTGTTCCCCACTTCCTTCCTCCCAGCCAACACCCCCAGACTCCAGGCACTTACTTTCCATTCACTTTTATCTCCTCCTCCCCCAGCCTCACTCCCAAGGAACTGTAATGAGGAACCTGGAGTGCTGCCTTTTCCCAAGCTCATCAGCCATCCTAATGCACGCTGAAGGGTGCTCTTGGGGTGCCGCAGCCCCTCGCCAGCCCCACATTGGAGCCTGCTGGGACCTCCTTTCCTCCCAGTGGGAGAGGAGGGTGATGGCATCACCCCCATGGCATGGAGTTGCCCATCAAGGAGCCCCCTCCGGTGCACGGGCTGAGCCCAGCTCTCTCCCACCCGCCAGGTAAGCGCTGTGAGAAGCCCTGGCTTTTACTTTTAAATAAGTTCTGCAGAGGGTTATTGCACTTCAATCAAAGCCTCGTTAGCAGTGGGGTTTTGTCATGCTGCTCTGACCCTGTTCCTCTCCTAGACTTGAGAGGAGGAGCCCAGGCATCCCCCCCGGGCCCCAGCCTTGCTCAGCAGGTTTCCTTTCCCTTCCCGTAGCAGACTGTGCCACTTTTCCCTGCAGCGATCCATCACGGCAAAGCCAGGGATTTACTGGCCCTCGCTAACCCAGTGGTGCTACAAAACTCCTTCCCCTTCCTCCCTCCCATCCGCCCCCCCAACTCCAGCGCAGGGTAAAATTGGTCAGTGCGTATTTATTGATGGTTTGAACACTCAAAAAGAAAGGGGAAAAGAAAAAAAAAAAGAAAAAAAAGAGATGTTGCCATAGAAATATCGATAAAGCTCCGGCCCCCCTGCGTGATGCGAGCGCTGCGTCCCCCCAGCCGGTGACCTTTGGTGGGGTGGGAGTCAAGAGGGATTGGAGGTGGGTTTGGGGCGTGCCCAGCGTCTGGAGGGGGCTGCTGGGCCCAGCCACCCCGAGTGCCACCAGGTTTGTTGGTCACTGCTGTGGTCCCTGCAGTGCGAGACGGTTACCAGCAGAGATGTAAGTAACCAGGATCTGGCCCTTGCAGCCAGCGCCATCCCCGTGCGAGGGCCAGATCCTGGCATCATCTGTGTCCCTGCAAATCTGGAGTCCCTCCCATCCTGCACCCACGGGGCTGTGACCCACACGTATCTCCCTGGAGCTGCCGTCACTCCTCCCTAGAGCTGCTGCCCCACAGCTGGTGTTTTCCTGCAGGTTCCAGCTCAACTCCAGTCTCACACCACTCCTGCTCGCGCCAGCCCCGGCAGCGCTGTATTAAGTGGTCTGTCTGCTTGATGGATATTACAATGCACCTCTTGGAGCCTGAGTTTCCCCCCCCCCCGCTGCCAAGTCCTGCCACAGTCTTCGATTCTGATAGCACAATTTAGTGCTTGCAAATCATTGCCCTGCTTCATTTTTGTGCCAGCAATGAAATATTAGCAGTCGTTAGGTGTCTAACTTCCCGTTAGTGCCCACAAGCCAGGGAGTCAGACCTCTGATTACTAATATCTCTGCCTGCAGTGGCGGGAGCAAAAGCAAACGTCGGTGTTGGCAGTGGCGGAGCTAAGAGGAGGAGAAGCAGCCGCTGAAGAGCGGGGCTTGTTGTCCTTTGTAGCCGTGGCTGGGCCAGCTTTTGGGGACAGTGAGTCCCAGAGCTGCACCATTGGCTATGGAAGGGACTGGAGAGCAAGAAGACACTGAGCACCTACTGGTGGCCCCAGGTGGGTGCAGGGCTCCTTACTTCAGCCCCTCTGCACCAAAGTTCTACAGCAGCTTCAGCTGTGGTGATGAGGCCAGGAGGGCGTTGGGAAGGGCCAGGCTATCAGGCAAGTGCTGGGGTGATGTGACAAGGATGCTGAGGGTCGGTCATCACCGTCTCACCCTGGTGAGGACTGACAACACCTGCGGATAGGGTCGGGGTGTGAGCAGGGTGGTGGGACTGCAGCAGGACTAGTGATGCCAGGACAGGTTTCCATGCTCACCTTGGGGATTTTTAAGGATAAGATTTTCTGGAGCCCTGCTGCTCTGGCCTGGTTTGCACGCAGGAGACGGCTCTTGTAAGTGGCATCTTGACACTAAGCAGAATTTGCTGCCGGAGGGACTTTTCCTTAATAGGCAGGAAAGCAGCAACTCTGCGACTCCACAGAGAACTCTGAGGGACTTGCTCCTCCCCAACAGCCCTGACCTGGCTGGCAGGTACAGACAGTCCCCAGGGGACTGTCACCGTCAGGACCATCCTGCTGTAACCCTTCAGCCCACCTCACTCCAGCCTTGATGCCCAGCCCTGACCATCCTGGAGCAGCATCCCTGCTGGAGCCCCAGCACAGGGCCCTTTCTCTGTGCCCCAACAAAGGCCGCGTGTAACCGGCAAAGGGACACAGTGACTTCTTTTTAAGGCACCCTCCTCTTCTTCCATTGCGCCAGCTGGGAATGGGGATGTAAGATCTGGAGCAGGGCTGCAAGTGGAGCAAACACGACGTCCCCCCTCCCTGAGGCAATCCCAGGAGCAAAACCACCCCAATACCCTTTTGTCCGAGCAAACTGAGGCAAGATGGAAAGGGAGGAAGGGACAGGGTGACCCGCGGGAGGTGGGGAGTCAAGTCCAGGCCTTCATCTCCCAAAGCGGAAGGTGAAGCCCCCTTTTTTCCTGTTGTAGCCATTGAGCTCCTCAGCCAGGTTCCCCAGTGTGCCGCTGCGCTTCTCCCCTCCGGTGGGCAGCAGCTCGGAGCCCCCCTGCCTGCCCAGCCGCAGCCGGGCCCCCTCCTTGCCGTAGACACGCAGCTCCCGGGCGATGCCCAGCAATGTGCTCAGCTCCTCGCTTCGCCTCCGCTTGGCTCCTGCCCTCCAGTCAGCACCCCAGTCCTCGGCCACTGCTTGCCAGCTGGGCTTCAGTGGGGTCCCTTCTTGGGGCTGTCCCAGCTCCTGCCACTCGCTGTGAGGGAAGCAGGTGCCCAGGCTTAGGAGGAAGAGGCAGGACAACGAGTAGGGTGCTCTCATCTTGGGGAAGCACAGGAAGGGAAAAACATCTTGGTAAACCACAGAGCATCCTTAGGCAGCAGCTAAAGCAGCAGCAAGGGCTGCCCTCAGCTAGTGCGTGTTCCCCATCCTCGCTGCAGCACTCACAAACCAGCCCTGCCACCCTACACCCCACGAGAGAATCCCTCTAGCACCCACCGCTCCTCCGACAGCCTCCACGTCAGTAACTGGCTGCAGTGGTGGGTGCTGGAGGGGGTCTAAGCTCTCCCTGCCTCCCTCAGACCTGCTCCCCTTCATCTTTAGCAACTCCACGCTCACAAATTACAGCCTTGCAGCTTTTCCTCTGGTTCCCAGCCAAGAGCCAGGCTCTGCTTGGCTGGGGCTGGCTAAGTGGGCTATTAGCCAGGCTGGCTGATGGGCTCTGAGCCGCCTTCTCCTCTTAGAGGCACTGCAGGGAGGACTTAAGTGCATTCGCCTGAGCCGGCCTTAGCTTCCCAAAGCGCAGGTCCTACCTGCAGCGCCTGGTTAATGCGACTGCAGAGCGAGGTGCTCGACATCCCTCTGCTTTATGGGGCTTGGAGGTGCCCTGCCAGCAGCAGGGTCTGCTGAGCAGAGTGGGATTCCTGGGCTTCAGGCAGCAATGCTGCAAGTATGCAGGGTGACCTTGAGCACAGGCAGGGCTGCTCTGCCTTCTCTCCCTCTTCCCGCAAAGGTGCAGAAAGGGGAAATGGATTTTCATTATTATTACTATTATTGTTATTATTATCACTATTATTTTTTGCTGGAGATGTTGCCTTAAAAGTCACTGTGGTGATGGGGCCAGGGTATCTGCTCTGTGCTTGCAGCATAGGGGAGTGCTGCAGGTGGTTGGTCCTCACTCCTGCACTGAACCCAGCTGAGCCAAAACCCCTGCCCGCCCTCCCCAGCAGCCACCCAACCTGTGGGCTTCTCCTTGGGGTGCTCTCTGCCTCCTTTGCACCTTGACTGACACTCTTTTGCACTCTCCCCTTTTACACCCAGTTGCCCATTGTGGAGCCAAATCACTGGGGTGAGCCAGAGTGGGGAGCACCTTCCCAGTGCCAGCCATCAGTGCTGCTGGGTCCTGTTCTGGGGGTGCCCTGCCGAGTCCTGCCCGCTGCCTCCCACCAGCTTCCACCTCCTCACTGCCCATCGAAGCAGGGTGCAAAGCAGGCATGCGGGGGAAGACAGACAGACAGACAGCTAACAGCCACTCACCTCTGCCTCAGGCGATGCCCTGGTGCTGCCTGCCCTGGCCCTGCTCCGTGCCACCCTGCGTGCCCAGACTGAGCTGGCCAGCCCGCTCCACCCGCCGTTAAATACCCACGGGCTCTAATTGCTGTGTCACCCCTCGGCGCGGGGCTGGGAGGGGGCTGGAGTGGGGGACAGGGGCTGGCTGAGCCACCACAATGGGAGTGCAGCATCACCGCTAATTAACGCGCCTCCTTCGTTTGTCACCTCATTTGGAGGAGAGGCTGCGTGCGCACCATGCTGGAGCTGGCCTTGTGTCACTGGCAGCTGGAGCTGGTGAGGATGCTGGTGGAGGATGCTGGTCTCCTCCAGGGGGACCAGTATCCCCCACCACCTTGATGGGTGCATATCCACAGGGGTCCCAGAGGTGCGTACAAGTGCAGTGGGTGCACAGGCACTGGCAGAGACCCCTTCACCCCCAAACCCACTCAGGGACCGGCACAAGCCCAAGTGCTTCCCCCACCCTTGGCCAGTGCTCGCAGCCCCTGGTGCTAAAGCGTGGTCCCCAATTCCTGGTACTCAGCTGTCCCTTCCTGGGTCTGTCGTGGCCTGGGGCAGAGCAGGGTGTGGGGTGGGCAGCACCTCCCTGCCTGACAGGAAGGGGCTGGGAGCATCACTCAGTGTTCTGCCCATCAATACAGGGAGCAGGTCCCATTGGCACAGAGACCTGCCACCCCAAGGTCCCATGGTGCCTGGGTTTGGCCTGCAGCCCTGGGAAGCTTCTGCTGCCCCATCCCTGCCCCGCTGGGTCTCCCCACCAGTTGTGCAGAGCCATCTGGGGACGCCCAGCCCACGGTGGGCTGGTTCCCGGGGATGCTGTGAACCCGGTGCGGGGGAGCAGCTGTCACTTGCAGCACAGCAAGACCTGTGGTGACCCGGCACTGCTCCCTTCACCCTCACCATGGCTGGTTCCTCTGGCGACGCTGGATGGCACGGCCGCCGGCAGGCCATCTAACGATGAGTTCCTTTTATTAAGGAGTTTAGAAAGTCCACATGTACAGCGTTGGACACCACTCACACAAGACCTAGACTTCACAGCACTGCTACACACCACGACCCAGCCCAGGGCTTCACCAGGAAGGTACGTGGCCAGGTCCCAGAACCCCCCCCAGCCGCCCCTGCCCGCCCCTCCCCAGGGAGGTGTCACCGTGGACAGGTTTAGCCTAATCCGGGCCCGCGGAGCGATGTGTTCGCTCTCGGGAATAATCCTGGGAAATCCTGCGTCTCGGCGTGGATTAAATACCTC
>JAAGNO010013141.1:62109-77277 GCA_033439905.1 Ceryle rudis | reverse complement strand
AGGGATGGGGCCTCAACCACCTCCCTGGGCAACCTGTTCCAGTGTTCTACCACCCTCATGGTAAAGAACTTCTTCCTAACATCCAATCTAAATCCACTTTTTTCTAATTTAAATCCATTGCCTTCTAATCAAAAACCATTGCAACCTTCCCTTTTTATTCCTTACCAAAAAAACAGTCCCGGTCAAAAGTCATTGTTCAAGATCTCTCAGCAGTGTTAGAAACATCAAATCCCACCCCTGCTCCCCTGTCCTGACACACAGTAGCCATTTCAATACTTCGCAAGAAACAAAAGCCATTTTTGCACCTCTGTGTCAGACACTGAGTGTCCTAACAGGCCCTTTTGGCCCTGAGCAGCCTCATCTGGGACCCGCACCCCTACCTCTTGGGGCCCTATTATGATCAGGTTGGGCTTTTACTCCTTTCTTCAAGCTCTCACACTATGGACTGGCTCTCTCAGAAATCTCACTTTTAAGGGTGGGGACTTTCCTCAAGGGCTGGTCAGTTTTTGGTGCTAGGGACAGGAAGCCTGCGGCTTTTCCTTTGAGGAAAGGCAGCTTCCTCTTCGACACCAAAAGCAGCGTACTCTGAACTTCCACATTTGGGGCCAAGGAAATAATTAGGGTTTGAGGAAAAACCACCAGTCTTGAAACATGCCAAATATCTGGTTTGTGGCCATGCAAAGTTTTGCTAACCTCCTATTAGAGATGGAGTAGGAAGGGAGGATTTCAATCTTAAATCTAAGCTGCTTCTAGGTGGAAGAAATGTTTTCAGCAATACTTACCTGTAGTCAAGCTCCAAGACTATGCTCTTATGTCCTGTTCTATTGTATAATATAATATTTTATTGGTTTGTCTTCAGTTAACACCACTTAAGAATTTGGAGCCCTCATTGCTTTGCTTCTTTTTAAGTACCTTATATAAAAATATCTAATCTCAGCAGAAGCTTTCTATGCTAAGCTGAAAGCTACCAGTAATGGGTGTGACATCTCATGATCATAGAACCATAGAATTGTCAGGGTTGGAAGGGACCTTAAAGATCATCCGGTTCCAACCCCCCTGCCAATGGCAGGGACACCTCCCACGAGAGCAGGTTGCTCAGAGCCCCATCCAGCTTGGCCTTAAAAACTTCCGGGGATGGGGCTTCCACCACCTCTCTGGGCAACCTGTGCCAGTGTCTCATCACCCTCATGGTGAGGAACTTCTTCCTAATGTCTAATCTGAATCTACCCACCTCTAGTTTTGATCCATTCCCTCTGGTCCTACCACTGCCCGACTTTTTCGCTTTTGTTCACAGCACTCTTTCCTCCTACTCATTGCTCAGATTCTACTTTATAATATCTTATCAGTTGGTCAATGTGAACATGAATCTTTCTTAATTCTACGTCCTTCATCCCCCTAGTAGAAATTTAATCTATTTATGATATTTCTGGTTCACTAACCCATAGTAGCAGCATTTCATGGCAGGGCAAGCTGTTCTACCTGCTGTGTAGTTTGATAGCAAACTTCTCTCTAAAGAATAGGGGTTTCATCATTTTACTGTAAAGTAATTTTACATTTTACTGCCACTGAAGATAGTACTGTAGCCCTGCACATAGAAAAGGCTTTTAAGCTTCTCTTCTGCAAGTGCTCCCTCCTGAAAGCTCTTTGAAAGGAACAGGAACTTTGCCTACTGGAAAATACCAAGAAAGTCAAAATTAAAACCTTGACAAGAAGTACTATATATGTGTATTGTTGACCAGACTCAAAGATTGAACAAAGACAGTTATAATGGAGTTGAGGAGAACTTCAGAGGAAAAGAAAAAGCAACTTAAGTGAGCACACCTCTCACTGCTTTGGCAAAATAACCACAACAGGGATAATGTCAGCACAGTGTGAACTGAGAACTCATAGTCACGTTCTAGAAAGTACAGCACATCTCTTGGATGGCACCAGAATGAGTATGAAGGACCCAAAGAGCAGAACTTTTGGGTGCCTGCATATTGTCTTGCAAATGAATCCTGGGTATGTCAGCACTTTCAGCATTTCTAATGCAGTAGGTTCCTTTTTCATGCCAGAAAAGTAACTTACAGCTATCAGGCATGAACAGTGGCACAGCTTAAGTTACGTAGTAATGAAATAGCAGAAGCTGGCTCTACAAACAGCTAGAGTATAAAAAGAAGTAACACCGTTCACTTCATAAAAAGTCCATTTCAGAACCAGAATGACTGAGCACACCTTAAGTATCAGCAATATTAAACATCTGTCTTCAAATGGCATGGCAGGGAAACATAATCCTGCCGTTCGCATGAGTAGAGGGAGGTCATATAGATACAATAAGAGCCTGCCATTTTAGCCTGTTGTTTCTTTTTAACGAAAACAAGCACCAAAGGATGTACTTAAAGCACAGAAGTTAACAGTCATATGCTGGGTAATCTCCCAAACAAAAGAGAATTTGAAATTTAGGGCCTTTTTCAAGGTTATTTAGCTGAAGGTCACTTTTAAAGCTCTGTCCGTGGTAATAAACATTCATATGAGTCTATTTTTTATACTTGCTCCACTTTCCATATGTGAGAACCCTGATGCTATTTCTGTGTAATCTGACAACCATTAAAGCCACTCCTGATGAAAGAATAAAGTCCAATTGCCTGTAATAAGAACCATTTCTAGCATTTCAAAACATACTGGTGAATCCTGAGTAAACTATTAACCTGTTTAACTGGAAGACTAATTGCAGTACTGTAGTACAGGGATCCCTCTGAAAATTAATTCCCATTTAAGCAACATGCTGTTCTCAGAGCCAAGAGCCTCACAATACTGCAGATCTCTCAGCACAAGTCTGAAACAGGACAGTACCTTGACATCATTTATGTCATCTGGAACATTGATTGAGGTTCCCTCACTACCATCTTCATACAGCTGCAGAAAGTCATCTGTTTTGCACTTCGGGGCATTGAAGAGGAGTGTCAAATACAGATGTTCTCAGGACAACATGCATGGGAGGGAACGCAGCCTGGCTCTTCCACTCCAGCCTGAGTGGGTGGCCAACTGGGGAGTAGATTATCTTCACAGAGAAGCCAGTGTGAAGAAAGGGAAACAATACCACATCAGGAGGAAATAATTTTATTCTCCACACCTGTTCTTCATTGGTATGTGAGTCAAACATCTGTTCCTATTTATAAATGAGCAATGAAGTTACCACAGAGGAAGCCAGTGGAAGCCTGTCCTCATGAGAACAGCAAAAGTACCTTTTCAAGGTAGGCAGCTCGGGAAAGCAGCGTGGGTTTCCACTTGCTGTAACAGGAAAGTAAATCAAAATCTGATACAAAAATCCCTCAGAGACACATTTCCACTGCTGCCACGTCACTTAGCTCACAACTTTTAGAGTTGATTATCTGAAGTACAGAAATAATCATGCAGCTTTGGGGACAGGTATAAACAGAGGTCGGGTCTTGGCTGCTCTTACATTGATGGGAGATGGACACAAGAGGCTGCATATATGATATTAGCACAAGGGAACTGAATCTGTAAGTGTTCTGTAGCTGTCATCGAGTCACACAGGTGCCAAAAATAAACCCACCAAAACCAACCAGGTTTCCTCATCAGCTGCCCAGCCAGGGAAATATTTTAACACATAGCCATCCTCCACAGCAGATCCACAGAAATCTCATGCAGTCATCAGGCCTCACCTTAGAGGGCAAGTTTCTTTAGACACCACCTCTTTTGACCACTCTCTTCCCAGCCCTTTCGTACAGAGGAGCTGATGCTGTTTCTTCTGCTTCCTGGTCATTGCCTGGTTTCACCCCTTGCTTTCTGAGTGAGGTTGTAAATCCCAGCAGATCAAGGGATTTGGTACTGTATTTAAGAGACTAGTTCATGCTGTTCCCAGAGGGGAGGAAGCTTTAGTGATTTGCTGCGTAAAAGCACTTTCTTTCCCTCGTTACAATGATTTCTGCCACTCCTAAAGCTGCAAATATGTGTTGGAAAAAACCACAGGAAATTGAATTTTAGAATTTTCCCCTGGCAAAAGGCATTGATGGGTGAGGGTCTTTACTGACCCCAAAAGAGGAATGCAAAGGTTTTGAGGAGACACTGTATTTAGTGTTGCAGAAATTAATCAGAAACAGTAGAAATTATGGTCTGCCTGAACTGAGCTAGCTCCTAACGACTTGATTAGCAGACAGCATGGACAGACAGTACCCCTTGTTGGAACAGAGAGAATCCCACTCAGAGGGGCTGTGATGCTGACTGTGGGATCAGCACTGCTCAGGAGAATCGTTCTAATCCCTGCTATGCTGGGTGCTCTGCCCTGGGTGAGGCTGTGGGATTAGTGCTGAATTTTATTTCCTGGTGGAATGACAGTGCCAGATATCAGAGTCCTCCTCTGAGCCCTGCACTTACAGTCATCAGATAAAAGGCACTAAAAGGCCATAGAGAGAATTTGCTTGGACACATGTGTGACCTGAAACAACATAACAACTTTATTGTCTGCAGGGGGTTTCCAGTATATCGCAGAAGACAGAAAGTCCTGAGTCTTCCTGGGCTGCAGGAAAGGGCTGGCATGACGTGAGCGCACGGCAAGAATCCAAATCATCAGACGAGCATAACCAGAGCTCATCTTTTTGTTAAAATGAGGCTGTATTTCTGCCTGCAAGTCTAGGTAGAGTCAGAGGTATAACACCGTTTTTGCTAGGACTCCTGGAGTGCAGAGCTGCAGCATGTAGTACATATAAACTTTCAGGATAACCTTGGAAAGCAGGTGCTTACTTTTTTACTACTTATCATCTTTCTTGCTTTTTCTTCACAAAAATATTAAATTCAATTACAATTTTGGTTTTGGTTTTTTTTTTTTTTTTAATTTTTCTGAAGATTCAGAGTTAAATTAGATGCTTACATTCACCAGGAAGCACTTGAAAAACTGGGCCGCTTGTTTAAACGCTTCATGTGAATCTGGGAGTCTCAGCTGAGCATCTGCCAAAAATATTGCCTCGGGACAATAGGGAACAGCTTGTGCAGCACATTAAACTGTAGTGAGTCTGCCTGAAGGCAAGCCTATGAGCTCTGCTTTCTCTCTAGCACTAAATGTGCAGCTACCTTTCAGAGGAAGATATGAGTTAAGAAAACCAACCCCCACCCTGGCAAAGCAGAAAAAGCCCTCTCTATTTTTCTAGAATATTTAGGGGCTCTTACCTGGTACTGTTAATACAGCATTGTTAAAATATTCCACCTAGTCAGAAGCATTCCTTTGCAATCTAGGCAAAATATCCCCAGAATATCAGCAGTTCATGTAATCTGTCCTTATCTGGGGTAATGGACAGTTAGTCAGCAGGAAGGACTGGGGGATGGAAATAGTTTTCAGTGTCCTTTAACAACTTTATAGTTGACTACAAAGACAGCTTTGTTTTCAGCCTCTCTGTAACCTGCGATTAGCTTTAGCTCCTTTTCCCATTTTTTCCCTTCCTATTGGCCATGTCTGAAGATTTGAACATCTCTGTCAATAACAGAGATATTACAGACCAAAGTAGATGGAAGGAAGAGGGTGGCATAGCTTTTGAAAGAAAACGGCTGGCACTCCAACTGGAATAGACATACTCAGGTCTTGTACAGAGCTGCCCCTATGTCACAGACAACCTGATGCACAAATTTCTTCATAAACTTAAGAAAATTATTAAAGTTCTGTCTCAGAGAGGATTTTGCTGCTGTGTATCACTGTAGCAGTATATCTTCCTCAAAAAAAAAAAAATTATTTCCATTCTAAAAATCACATAGAACCTAAAGGTGTGAGGAGAAGTAAAGTAAATTGCACCTTGCTTTATTGTTACCCTAAGTATATTCAGAAAGGAATTTTTTTTTCTTGGAAATGTAAGGTGTGATCATTGTAAAACTATGCTGAACACCTTGTCCTTTGAGGGTTTTTTCCAATTCACCAGAATTGAAAAAAACTGTTGGATGCACCATAGATACGAGTTGTGATCATTCAGCTGGTGATTGCTCTGAGAGGCCAAGAAATGCTCTTCTTGGCTGAGCAGATATTTTAAGGGAATTATTTAATTTAAAAGAACTTCATTTAAAGTTCTGTGCCATCATGAGAAGCAAATCAACAGAAGCAAAGCAAGCCTGCTGTGTAACACGAATTACATATGTTGGATTACAAATAATCAAGATGAATAACACGCACCTCCCTGCCTAAATGGCTGTGCCCATATAATTGGCCTCTCATTTCATTTCATTTCATTCACCCTTTCCATTTTTTAGTGCCCTACTTTTTTCTCGTGTCTCATACCAGCAGATGCACTCTCTGGGCAAGGAGCAAGCCTCCACTCTGTCTAAAACCATTAGGCTGCTCTTGAAAGTAAGTATATAAATAGAAAAAAAAAATCTGTGAGGAAGAAGCCTCAAACATCCTACGTACAAAGATTCTCTTCAGACACAGTGGTGAATTCAGGTCTGCACTTCTCTGCTCTACTTCTTGGTCTCTCTGCAGTGAATGGAAACGTTATTATTGGCTTCAGAAGGAACAAGAAATAACCTGGAAACAGCACATACAAGTAGTAGTATGCATTTCTAAAAGACATTAGGATGGAGGCTGAAAAGTTGTCTTTTATATCTATTTTCATTTATTAGGTTTGCTGGTATTTTTTGTGGTTTCTATTGCCAGAAGCTCTTGGAAGTTCTTTTTAGTAAGGGAATATTCCTGCTGAAGTCCGTCATTGGAATTTGAGGAAAAGGAAACCAAAAAAAAGTGAAGGGAAAGAAAGGAAAGAAGGCTCTGACTATACAACGGGTATCCCATCCTGTAGCTTATCCTCTAAAACACCAGTACTTAAACTTCTCCAGGGCAGCAGATGCAGTGATCTTACAAACTTAAAAGTGAATTGGTGCATAAGATACAATTTCAGTTGACACCTGATTATCAGTGGAGAAGGTCTTGGACAAGGGTTAAGTTAAAACCTTGAATTGGGTCCAGATAGCCCAAGATACTGATAGATTATTTTTTCCAACTCTAAGCGTCTCTGGCTCCATTTGGTGTTGGATATAAAGGATGTGACTCCTTAGCTGGTTTTAAAAGGAAGATGAAATATTGCTTTCATCATCTGTAAGATCTGAAACTCCTGGGCTTCTTTGATTTTGTTCGTACTGCTTTTTCTTCAGTGCAACCTTTACCAAGTGCTAAATTTTACTATCCTGTTCATTTATGATCTTGGCAACCTGTGCTGCTGCATACAAGCTCAAAATAACATTATGTGCCTGAAGATTGAAGACGTCCTCATCCATGTGTAGAAACACCTACTAGTTTAATTGCTGGTATTAATAATAAAAATTAAGCTAGATATGGGCACGTACTGTTGGCCAATATAATTGCTCTACCAGATCAGCTTGGGTTTGCTGAAATAGAACAAAATATTTGTTAGTATTCTTTCTGTATGAAAACATTTGGCTGGTTTTTGCTCTGAAGGACATGACTCCCAAATAAATATCACTTGTGCCAGAGCCCTCTTTATGTGACACTCCCTCTCAGGGACATCTGCTAACTGGTCCTCCAGCACATGTGCCTCCCTACCCCTCACATAGGAACCTGTTTGTGAAGGTGTGTGTGGTGAGTGATTTAAGAATTTGCCTGGGAATCAGTCACCTGATCTCTATCTCCTGCTCTACCCAACCACTCAGCAGCTGTTGGCAGAGGCTTTGGGGAGTCAGGACTGATGAAAACAGAACTAGTGCCTGAAAAGAGAGAGATAGTCTATGCAGGGCAGAAGAGATTAAGTAAATGTGGTTGAAGTCGCAAAGACAGAGCTTGTTCTATTTCCATTTTCCAGGCAAATAGATTCATCTGGGAGGGAGGAAGGGAAGGAAGCCAGGTCTATAATTATTGACATTCTTTCATTCCCCAATCTCTTGATTCATTTACAAATGCCTTAATATAACTACAATCCTGTTTAGGATTGTACAATCCTAAACTACAATCCTGTTTTCCTTAGGGGAAAAGAAGGATTTTTTTTTTACATAATAGTAAATTAAACCATTTATTTCACTGCAATTGTTTTCTCTTTTATCAGCTTCATCACCCTGGCCAAGAAAATCAAAGAGGTAACAGACTTGGAAGTAACCTGAATACATGTTGACCGACAATTCCTCTGAGATTACTTCTCCAACTGATCAAAAATATTTACCTGTCAACTCCTTTGCCGTTAACTTGGTTTCATTTATGAGACTTTTCTAGTGCTGGAAGTCATGTGAGCAATTATTTTCCTGTGACTTAGCATGATTTCTGATGCACCTTCGGCAGCAAAGGACCATATAAATTTACATAGCAGAACAGACAAAAATCTTCTCACTCCACTGCTCTGCTTCAGCATCTCTGTCCCCTCTATGAATGCCACTATGGATGTGATACATGTGAGATTAGCATGAAAGGTTTTCTTCTAATCTGTGTCAAATTTACTGCCTTTGAAAACTCTATGAGTTTCCTTGCTATTATATTATGGGATAGGGAAGCTATCTTAATCTAAGATAACCATTGTTTTTACATTGTTATCATATCCTTTTGCTCTTTTTTCAGATGCTGAAGCACTTTGATATTCACTGTTAGGGAACTGCTCCCAGTGCACACCGTTGTAAGAGAGCAAGATTCAATGTCTTAATCTCTTTCAGTGATTAAAAGGATGATTGATCCTTCCATTCTGTGTGTGTTGCCAGTTAGTCTGATGCCTTCTTTCGCTTCTACTGTATCTTTTTTTCAGTAAGATAAGAAATGTATGATTTGCTGTAAGTGAAAACATGCCTTCAACTGAAAACACTGCTCTCCACAGAAATCTCCATTACCTGCTCAGTAACGAAGTTAGTATCATACTTGAATTTAGTACTACTGCTGCATGCTCAGCAGACATCATTACTGGGCTGACTGATGCTTCAGCTTCATTTATTCAGCCTTTGAACTTCCCCCAGCTTCTAAAGGAGAAAGCAGTACAAAGAAGCCTGCCCTGAAGGTTAACAGTTTCAGGCTGGGATGAGTCAAGGTAGGATGGAAATTTTACACCTGTCCTCTATCAAAATGCTTTTCTTCTCGTGCCCTGCTCTTTGGACATAGAAATGGATCAATGTGACTGTGTACCGAGTGAGACAGCAGTGCCCAAGGGCAGAGATGGCACCTCAGGGAACTGCAGCTCATAGCAGATAGATTAAAAGCAGTGCCCTGAATTGCAAGTGGAGAGATGAGGTCTTCTAAGGTATCACCGTCACTCAAAAATAAATGGAGAGAATGGAAAACAAGATTTTCATTCTAAGAGGATAAAATGCCTCCAGAAATTCAAGAAATTTCCCACTCAATTTCTGAACTGCAGTATTTGGTTTTCCTGTGGGCCTGCTGATGTCCCAACATATCCTAGAGGTTACACTGTGAAAACTTGTCACTTTTCTCACTTTTGCTTCAACCGGTGTGTTACATACGGAGCCTGTCAGGCTGCAGCAGGAATTAACCCAATCCTCCCGAGGTGCTGCAGCCAACAGCACCCCACATCTGGGGCCAGATTTCAAAGATCTAAATGGGAAAACAATTGTTACTGAAGAAATCCTGACTGTCTTTCTCAAATCAGTTCAAAATATTTGCATTTCCAAACAACACAAACCCAAAAGGACTTGTTTTGTAGTTAAAACCTGTCATAGAAAAGATTGTGAGTGGAACAAGGACCACTGCGAGCCAGTAATTACTAAGCCTTGTGAGCTCTAGGGGTTTAATGATTGCTAGAGGGTGTTCAAAGCCAAAGATGGAGACAAAATCAGTCACTGCAGATGAACGAAAGCACTGGACATGGGAATTATTTCTGACACAGTTCATTTGTGACCTGGTGGAACACCACAACCAGTTTCACATTTCTCAAATTAATCTCCTGAACTTTTTTTTTGGTAAAGGGCCACAGGGGAGAAGTCTAAACGTGCAGCTCTGCCAGAAAGCAGCCACTACAGCAGATTGCTTCATGCCTGCTTTTTTTTTTTTTTTTTCAGTGATAAATCTAACGAGGAGTGTTAGATTAGCATAAAGAGAGCCAAATTTCTCCTGATGGAGGCAGAGAGACTCCATTTATTATCCCTAAATCTTGAGCAGGGGCAGCTCAGAGAGCAGAAGGAAAACAGAAGTCCTTAGAATCTGCTGCCCTCATGTTGCCTTAATGTCCCTGGACATAGGGAGCCAAAGACCTCCTTGGCATAAGCCCAGTAATTGTTTCGTGTTATTCCAAGGATGGACTTGGCTTGGAGGAGTTTCATTTGTTGTGAGCTGCAGTGGAGTTCTTTTTCTTTTATTATTTTTGTAAATATACTTCCTTCATTTCCATGTCTTTGATGCTTTCCAGAGCAGCTCTTTTCTCACTGTCAGCTTCAGTGAAGGATTTCCTGGGACTAAGTGACTTCTCCCTAAATACCTACAGCAGGCCTGGGCCAGTGCTGATCCTGGCTCTCACATGTGGAGATTTTATACTATTTTCCAAACTTAAAATTGGAAAATATATTGAATGAATGGCTGACAATTTGGGGATAAAAATTAGGATTCATTTACGTTTCTGGAAGTTGTCTGAAAAGATATTGCCAGATATCCAGTTCTCTGGATATTGCTTCTACAGGCATGTCCATGTCCCCACCAGCAATCCTGTTCCCTGCCCTTTCCTGCCTGGAAACAGCCATGCTTGGAAAGCACAGGCATTGCCTTTGGGAACTCTGCCCTTCTTTATTGCTCCTGTGTAAAGGAGTTAATAGTTTGAGCCTTTTCTTATACGTGGACATCCAGGGTTATTGGCAGCTAGGCAGCTTCATAGCACTGCTAGCTGACCCCAGTGGTGTCAGCTAGGAACAAAGCATATTTCTGATATGGAAGGGATAAACCTGCTCATAACTACCACTGTCAGAATTATATTATACCTATTTTTGGCTACAACTAGGCTTGAACCTCAGTTTTTATAAAGAAAAGATCAATGTCAGAGCTTGTGTATTGCTGCACTATTGCTCTTGACTGGCAGAAAACACCAATAATCTCTGCTACTTGTTGAGCTAATTTGTTTGTCACTCTTCATTAGCTTGTAAGGGGTTTTAGTGCTAGTGGTTTTAAGGCTAAGAATAAGAAATACATATATTTTTACTGTTTAGGACCAGCTCGTTCATATATGTTTTCTAGCTCTTCCTGAAGGAGGTAATTGTTACCAATGAAGAAATATGCAAGTCTTTTCATAATTACAGTAAATAACCTGCTCTGTGCTCTTTAATTTCAAACAGAAGTTTTCATCTCCAGATAAAAAATGAAACAGAAAACCTCATGGCTAAGGAGAATGAAAATGGGAGTGATGTAAAAAGCATGCCTGAAATCAAGACACAATACTATCTCATCACTTAGGGCCTGCTCTAGTTTAAGATGTCTTATTTAATATTTATTCTTACTCTTCTTCCTTGTCCTGTCCAATCAGAAGAAAAGAAAAAAGAAGCTGAAGTGATTTTCAATGTTAAGACCGTGATCTTCAATTTTGGCTCTGCTGCCAAAGCTTAAATGTTAAATGCTTACCCAATCCATTAAAAAGCACTTGTTTCCCATGTCATATCTACTTTTGATCACAGCAGAGGAATGGGAAACAATAAAAACGGACATAATGTGAAACAGATTGTTAGCATTCTGCTTGATTTTTCTTTTGCATTTGTTTTTCACTTGAAAATATCTGAGTAAGAGTTAACTTGATGCTCTGAAAAAAGACCTTTTCTCAGTTCCTGTTGGAAAACCTTGCCTTTAAAACAAGATGCTATATAAATAGTAGTGTGCTGTAAGAGTGGTGATGCAGACTAAGTGGCTAAAGTTCCCTGTGGTGACTGGTGATATTTCAAAGAGAGACTTACAAAGCTTGTGAGCAGATCCATTTCTAAACCAACTGGATGAAGTCTATCTTGGAAAAGCTCGCTCCCTGATTCGGTGCACCTCACTTGGACCATGTGTTGATTGATTCTAGGGCCTAAGTCAACCCATCCAGGTGAAACTTCATCCATCACAAAAAAAAAAAAAAAAAAAAAAAAAAGATACTAAGTAATCAAGGAGGGGTAACTGGTGTGAAGAGTGATGTCAATCGGTCTCATAATAAAGTAAAACAGGAGGCATGAAGCCAAGCTGATGTGCCTGATTAAAACTCTACTGAAGTGGGCTCCACAAGTGGAGAAAAAGGGTTATGTGATCCAGGGACAGACTGAGGTTTCTATTCTGCCCCATTTTCTTTCGTTTCAGCATCAAACAAGGTCAAGACTACTGCTGTACTGTTTCATACCCCATTAGCAACATCTTGCTTGCAGGCTTAGCAAGGCCTTACTTACAATAATTTCCCTTAAGCAGAGTCAGGCTCTATTCAATTCATTTGTTTTGATGAAGTACCACCTCCTGACAACAAGCAGCAAATGCTAAATTAGATCCTTAGTACATAAATCATATCCCTGCATGTTCAGAAGCGTCCCTCACGGCAGGGGTTCGCAGGCAGCACTGTAATGGCACAGACCAACAAGGCAGTGCTATCCCAGGCTAGCAGCTTGCATGGGTGGTTATGAGAAATCTCCTGGAAAACTGGCCCGATGAGAGGGGGAGAGGAATTAGACATGTTTAAAGCTTGAAGTCAGCGATCAAAATTTATTGTTCCACTGTGCATTCTTCTGCCCGTGACTGCCTCGCATTACTCGACAAAGGTAAATGAGCCTACAATAGAGGGGAAACAGTTGAAAAGGGCTTGACAGTTGTATGTGATTTTTGCTGGATTTTGGAGATGTCATTTCACAAACTGGAAGGTGAATGTTCAAAGAAATCTTTGCTAATAAGAGGAAAAGGTAAAAAAAATAAACAAACCCCAAACCTCAAAAACCCAAACCAGACACAGCGGGGGGGTGGGGGGGAAGGAAGAGGTAGTGGCAAAGGTTGAGGGTTTGGAGCAGTTACACCTCTATCTGCAAACTCTTCCTGAAAGCTGCTGACAGAGCTTTGGCATCTGATCATCTCCTAACTGCTGATTAACACAGCACTGTTTTATATTTAACTCAGGCCAGAGCAGGAGGGGCTGGGGGTGGGGTTGTGCTGCTTATAAGGGGAGCACGGCAGGAACAATGTTCTTCTGTGTCAGTTCCCTCCGTCTCCCAGCCCAGCTGCACTCCTTTTGATCATTCATATTTCCTCTAGATGCATGTTGTCTTTAATTAATTGAGTGTCTCATGGAAAGCGAGGTGGGGGAGACGGGCAGAGAACAGCTATAGCTACACAATTAAAATACAAACCAAGTCTGCTGAGTTTACTGAATGCAAGTGCTGAAGTGACTAATAAGCTTTTTTACAGTTAATGTTTTGCTGTGAGAACAGACCCAGGAGCAGAGATGGAGGGCATGGATTTTGAGGATAAGAAGTCCAAGAGGTACTGCATGAAGACAAAGCATGTGGCTATCATCTGTGGCGTCGTGGTCGTTGTAGGGCTTGCCGTGGGGCTTGGCGTGGGATTGAGCAGACCTAATTCTCCAGAGTCTTCCGGGGAAACAGACCAGCCAACAAACCCTCCTCCCCCTGTGGATTTGGGTCCCTGTCCTCCTAAAAATGATGAGACTGGAGACTGGAGACATTTTAGGCTACCCACTTATGTCAAGCCCATCCACTATGATCTGGAAATGAAGCCTGAAATGGAGACAGACATTTACACTGGGACAGTCAGTATTTCTATTGCTTTGGAAAAACCTACCAGCTACCTGTGGCTTCATCTGCGAGAGACCAAGATTACAGAGATGCCCACACTCTGGAAATCCTCAGGACAGCAGATTGCTCTGAATGACTGCTTTGAGTACAAGCCACAAGAGTACATAGTGATGAAGGCAGAAGCAGAGCTCCCTGTCACTGCTGGAAGCGATCCCTATATACTCACCCTGAAGTTTCAAGGCTGGCTGAATGGTTCCCTGGTTGGGTTTTACAGGACCACCTACACTGAAAATGGACAGATCAAGTAAAACGTTTTTTCTTTTATTCGTTAAAGTTTCTTCTCTGTTTCTACTTGCTCAGGCCTGCTCTTTTCCTGTTAAAGCTTCTCAGCCTTGTCTCTCACCAACTTACTGACGTTTCTGGGCTGTTCTTTAATTTTCTCATTCCCCTAAGGAAGATGCTGTATTCAAAACCCTTTGGTTGTTTACAAATGAATGTGGGCTGGAGAGATGAGGGAGGTGGTATTATTATTATTAGTGAAAATTTTTTTCAAACTCTGCTGGTCCCAGGTTACCTTTGAGCTTTACGAATGGCTCCCTCGGAGAGCTGGAGGGATCGAGGCCTGTTTTTATCTTTGTAGTACAAGAAATAGCATACAGCTCTCTCCTGTCGCTCCCCGAGGTAACAGTTTCAGTACAAAATGCTCTTGTGATAGTTTTTTCTGACATCATGCCTCCTTGGTGTTGTAAGCCTGAGGAATATCCAAACCAGAACTTCCCTGTCCCTCCTGCAGCTGGTTTAAATTACGGGTAGGAAAGTCCAAACTATGAAGGTTATCTTTGACTTGGGTTTTCTGTGTTCCAGCTCTTCCTTTTTTAAATATATATATTTTTTGCATCAATAGTTATTGAGAGATTACAAAGCCTCTGCCAGTTCAGTTAACCCATTCCACTTGCCAGGTTTGCACTACTTCATGGTGGAAGCTTGAAAAAGCCATTGCCCACTGCTCAGAGGAATTTCCTAGCAGTTAATGTATGGAGAAGACACTCATCTATTTTCCACTATTTACATGTCTGAAGTCACTCATTCCAGCCTTTACATCTAGAAGATAAACTTGACTAGGCTTTTCCAAGGCCCTGTAGCCAGAACATGGGGACAAACACTGGTGTATTTTCACAGCACTTGTTTGCCCTCCTGGGACAGTGGTGTCATGAGTGAGAGTCCCATCAGCTCCATTTAGCTGTTGACAGGCAATTCCAGGAGTAGCATCAGTGACAGGCACCACCAGCAGCAAATCCAAGAGGCAGAGGAAAAAGCAAACATTGATTTTTTTCATGTTTACTCACAGTTATCTGATCTGGGAATAAGCCATGCAGACAACAGCCTGAACTCCAGCCAGCTCTTTCCCTCTTATTTTCCTCCATCTACCACCTCACAGAATGGCAGGGGTTGGAAGGGACCTCTAAAGATCACCTAGTCCAACCCTCTGCCAGAGCAGGGTTGCCCAGA
>JAAGNO010013141.1:40129-62009 GCA_033439905.1 Ceryle rudis | reverse complement strand
CCACTGAGCAGAGCCTGGCCCCATCTTCCTGACACCCACCCTTTAGATATTTATAAGCATTGATAAGATCCCCCCTCAGCCTCTTCTTCTCCAAGCTAAACAGACACAGCTCTCTCAGCCCTACTTCACCTCAGTATTGCTCAGACTTGAAAGGTGCTTTGATTTTATACTTTGAGCATCTGACATCCCCAGACCAGTTTTAAAGTGTAACCTCTTAGTATCTTTCTAAGTTGAGGTGTGTTACTTCCTTTTCCTCGGTGAAGGATACCAAGATACTCAATGAGTTGCCCCAGGTATGTCACAACACCAGAACAGCAGGACCACAATGCAGGTCTCCTGAGTCACAGAGCAGAGAAGGTGAGTGTCTATCCCTCTGATCCAGACAGTGTAGGAAGACAAGAGCCAAGTGTCTGATGTCAGGAAGACAGGAGAAGCTAAAGAATGCATAAAATGTGAGCTCGCTTCAAGAGGTTCCTACTCTTGATTTGAATGCTGCAAGGATGATCCCCAGCCAGCAGTCTGAAAACACAATGCAGAAAGGAACTTGAGCATGTGAGTTTGTTAGACTTGAGAAGGGCTCTAATAAGAATGAGTGAATGGGGATTTCTGAGATGTTTTCATGGGGTTAAGTTCAGGCAGATTAGTTGTGGGGATGGACAAGGTGATGTACGTGACAATCATAAGTACAGCTTTGTAATGAAAGCAACCACCAGCCCAGCGGTGCTGCAACCACCAGCCAAGCTGCTGCTAAGTGACATGAGGTGATAGGATGGGGTTGAGGAAGGATGGTGAGGGAAGAGTTTTATTACTTATTAAAGCTTCATTTTCCCCTGGATTTCCACTCAAAACCAATGCTCACTGGAATGATTTACTTTATTTTATTTTATTTTGCCCTTGCCTGAAGCAGACATCGCTTTTGGAAAATTTCAGCCCAAATAGTTCCTTTTTTGTCACATTGTAAGGAAATACAAATCAGATCAGTTAATAGCAAAAGTCAAGCAAGTCTATTAATAGTGGATGATAGAGAGAAGGGAGCTGAGGTGAAAATGAAAGCCCATGTGTATTTAACCTACTCCCTCATCCCTTCTGGTCTGTGCTAGAAGCAGCAGGACCTCTTGAGAGAATTAATAACACGGGAAAGTCAGGTCGCAAGGCTGAGCTGCTCCCCGGCTGTCTATCTGTGAAGGCAGAGGTTTGCCAAAGCATTGCTATAACGCCTTTTGTTTACAAACCAGGCACGTGTCCAGGCTCTGCTGTTGCTCACATTCAAAACTCCCACCACATTTTGTGGAAAGCAGGTAGACATGTGCTGAACATGCCTGCAAGTCTGGGATCCTTGGGAGGCTTGGGGAGAAGAATGTCTCATTTGGGAGTCCTGTTCAGACAGGTCACACAATCCCCGTCAGGACAAAGGTGCTTTTGGACATGCCCAGAAGCGGATCTTGAGCTGCCTTGGGAACACAACTATTTAAACTGACGTGCGCGCGTGGGTAAGGAGAAGGAAAGCGGGTTAGAGTGTAGATTTTAGACATAGACCTGCCTAGATCCTCCCGTGGGTGCCTGAATCCATCTGTCAGCACCCGAGTCCTTTAGTAAAACTGTTCTGTCTCTGCGTTTCATTTCCCTGATGATGAAAGGGGAATAACAGTCCTTCCCTACTTTGCATGATGCAGTGAGCATAAACACAAGAGTGTTCTTTTCAGATATTAGGGAACGGAGCACAACAAAAGTCCTCGCCTGGTGTGATTTGGGGTTTTTTTTAACTCATTAGTTCCTTTCAAGGAATGTGTTAAAATCCACTTCTATTTTCTCCTTAATATTACAGATAATACAAACGTGTCACAGCAGCCGGTTTTGATTTGGCATTACTATTAGGGACAAGGTATGTCTTCCCTTTTCTGGGAATTCTCTCTGTCCTTCCTAAGAGAAGAACAAGAAGCTTATAAAAGATAGTCAGCTGGGCACATCTCTAACAGGGAGATTTGCATTTAGGATTTTCTTGATTAGGGAAAGGAAAGTCAAAATATTCTTTACTGTACAGAAGTAGCTCTCCTGGGTTTACTCCTCAAGGAAAAGATCTTCTCAGAAGAAGAAAATAATCTGAATTTAGGGAAAGACTAGGAGAAAAATGCTTTAATTCACTCAAGAGGAAGAGTTTTCCCCTGTGTTTTGGGGAAAAAAACAAAGGGGGAGGGGGCTCTATCTAAATGCAGCACTGTTTTATTTTGGGGACAACAGCTGGATGCAGTCTCTGCCAGATCTTCACTTTTTATTACTATGATATTTACAACTGCCACTTCTAGTTCACATTTAAAGGTCTGGACATCAACAGCAAGTAGAAAGGGCAGAAGCCACCAAACAGTGAAGAAAATCTTATCTAAAATCTACATTATACAGCCTGAAAGGAAAGGACAACATTTCATGGTTCTGGTGGCACTGCTATGCGTGCCATAGCCTGGAGTTCTCAGCACCTACTCGATAGGACCGGTAGTGCTAAGGTTTTGCACTGCTGATGTCTGTCTGACTCCACAAAGGTATGATAGATGGATTATCACCCTATAAATCATCAGAGAGTTCACAGTGTTATCAGTCTGTAGGAACAAGATATAAATGTGTTCAAATATATAGCCAATTTTTTAAGCAATAGCAGTGAAACATTGCCCTGGGGACTTGAAGTTAACTTGGTTGTGAAATAGCTTTCAAATCCTATAAAAAGTAAGGAGTGACATCAAACAATTTACCAAGCAAAAGAAACTCTATTGAGCCTGAAGTTATCTTAAGGTGAATGTTCATTATGCTTTTGGCCCCTGAACTTTTGAGTTACTATTCCAATAAACCTGAATGGTAAGAATCCCAGTCCTATTACCTCCATCAGGCTTGTAAATGACCCTTGCTACTCTAAGTTCGTAATGATTAGTTTAGTGTTCAACCATCACGGGGAAATGCCAAGGGCAATAGAAATACTGAAAAATTGGTTGTCAAGCGAGCTTGTAGGATTGCTGCAGATTTGTAATTTATGATGTACACTTTTAATTACTTTTTGGAAAGAAAAACTACTTTAATATAGTTGGAACAGCTGTAGAAGTGCTTTCAGAAAATGCCTGACATTCCAGATTAATTGAAGAAGCATCTGTGAACCCTTTCACTATCAATCACTGGACAATATGCTCTGCCATGTATGGTTCACGAATGGGGGAGCCCGATGTTGCTCTGAGAATCAAGCACGTGATATGAACGTTCACAACCTTCACCTGATTTTTTTACATGACCCCTATTGTCTAGATCCTCCAGTTGGTTTTGCACAACTGATGACTTTCTAAACCCCTCAAAATGGCTGGCACAGCATCAGTTCTGTACTAGGATGTTCACCTGAACTTTCCATGCTTTCTCCAAGAGTTTCATTAGTGGAATCCGGGAAGCACAACAGCACCAGCGTAAAACTGTATGTAGTAACTGCAGTAAAAGAAACACACAAGCAGGATGAGACTTTAGGGGCACTTACTCAATTCCAAAACGTCTTCTCAAGAGATGTTCAGGACTCCAATCCCAAGATATGCTCTAGTGGGTAAACAGCACATGGAGTGACTTCAGTAAACATCCCTATACCAGGACATCAACTTCTTTTCAGATTACACCATCAGCAGTTTGGTTTAGGTACATAAATCAATGGGAAAGTTCATTAAGAAGATGAGCAAAATTTTTACCATCCATAAGAGATCATTCCTATCTTATTGCCTGGCTGCTAAAAATATTTGATGATGAGCAAGTGGCTTTAGTTTTTCCTCTGCAATCTAGAAGATGCTGATGACAGACTTTGAGATATACACGTTACAGATGCCTAGACAATGTCAGCCTCTGCATTTCTGATGTCACCTACTTGTGTGAATGGGCAAGTACACACAAATATTTGTAGTTGACTTTAGTTTGTGAAATTGCTAAAAAAATACGCTTATAAATTGCAGATAAGGTTTAAAAGGCATACAATGAAGGCGTGCCAATGTGTTGTTTGTTTAAGGAGCATTGCAGCTACTGATCATGAGCCAACAGATGCACGGAAATCATTCCCTTGCTTTGACGAGCCCAACAAAAAGGCAACTTACAACATATCTATCATCCATCAAGATGTGTACCAAGCACTTTCAAACATGCCAGTGCAGGTATGTATTTCCCAACTCTGCTGCCAACAGGGAATGGTTCTGTAAAGCCACTGGAAAGGTAGCACGGATCACAAGGTCCTTGCGGGTCACACTCTGCCACCAGACACTGTAAAGCTAATGGCTAATAAATACTCCATAAAACAGGATCGGCTGGTTGGTTAGGCATTCACCAGCATACAACATGGCAATACAGAGACAAATCCAAAGCAGAAATGAAACGTCTCTTCTGTTCTTAGCTAGCTGGTCCCCTGTTCCGATATTCTAGATGTGCATTCCCTACTAACTATAAACAGGTAGCGGCAGATTCTTCAGCCAAACCAGGTGTAGTCTGAGAAGGAAGACTCTGGAAGATAGCTGCTTCCCAGATGGGAAGTCTAAAATAAGCACTGAAACTACGTAACGGTTCAAAGTGAGAGTCTGCTGGTCACAATCTAATGGCAAAGGATCCTGCTAGAGAGAAAGTCTAGCATTATTATTTTTAATAATGCAGGCTCTGAAATCCCATCTCTCAGCTCATGGATGTGGACGCTTGTCAGTCCACCATGGCTGTAATTTTCTAAATAATCTATTTCTGGACCTGGTGGGTCAAATTCCAAGTTCTGTATGAAATTCCATGGCATCAATTATCTACCTCTGGGCCCTCTGGAAGAAGAATGAATGACTTTCAACTGAGAGACTTTCTAATGAATAGCTTAACTGAATGTGCAGTCCAGTGTATAATTTCTAATGAATACGTTCTGAAATGAGAAATAAAGTGCCAAGTTAAAAAAAATCAAAAAAAAAAAAAAAGAAATTAAAGAAAGAGCTTCCAGCCTCCAGGCTGTTGACATTTATATCTTCCCAATCACTCCCACACCCAGAAAACAAAGGTCTGCTTTGCTGTGTACTGTTTTATTTAAAGAGTCCCCCAAACCTTAACTATCCCCTAGCAATGCAGCTGAGAGAACCATTACCAATCTGACACAGCTGCCTCCCAGACCCTTTGCAAAATTAAAGCTCTGACCTTTTGTTATAAAAAGCATTTCTATGATACCTAAAAGAGCACCAGGCATTTTGATGAACACCACATGACAGGAGAGCGTTTGCTGTACCTTTCCTCACAGTCCTCAGGTAAGTGAGGGTACTGGTGAGGAAGGTGAGGGGGATGAGACTAGATGTTATCAAGATTTAGTGGATTTTGAGATTTACTTTACACCTTTACACTTGGACCTTGCCTCTAGTATGGACAAAAAATTATCAGACCGGCAATAGCAGATAATGAATAGCAGCAATAAATATTTAGAGGATGAATCGCATACAGCAGGTTGCAGGTTTGGTCATACAGTTTATCTGAGAGTTAAGGACATTTGGGAAAATCAGGCAAGGTTTTTAATTGATTTACAAGATAGGAACTATAATCAGCACTAAACCTTATGTACATTTAAACAATCCATCAATTAGCAGTGCTAATTTGTATCTCAATGAGTTCAGGATAGATTAATTAGATTGGTCTTTATCCTAAGTAACAACTCTGCAATCCCTGACTCCTACACGATGCATGTATTTAAGAGAGGAGAGAATCCAGCATCTTCTCTGATCTGTCCAAACCAAAGTTATTTTATGCAACTATTTCAAGAACAAATCACAGTAGCACACACCGGAAAACTCCTGTTGCCAAAATTTCTGTGCTTGTGAATGATTTCACATCCTTGATGAAAATTAGAACCAGGTAAACTTATTTAGTGCAGAAAAAAAAAGTCCTAGTGCATGTATTGCAGTATTGCAGGAAAACATTTCAACTGTTCTCATGCCATCGGCAAGGGGATGTTAGAAGTGGTGAACCTGGAGAAGTGATTTATCATTCCTATTTAGTTGCAGCCTTCGTAGAAATATTGTGCCCTCTTCTTCATCTGTTTGTAATTCCAAAATTCCAATTCATTATTTTTGCATTTCTGCAGCAATCTGTAAAGCTGGACAATGGCTGGACTCGGACAACTTTTGAGAAGTCAGTTCCCATGAGCACTTACTTGGTATGCTTTGCGGTGCACCAGTTTCACTGGGTAGAGAGAATATCTGCTAGCGGAAAACCTGTAAGTCCTGTTGCAGCCTGAACATGATTCAGACAACAGATATGCTGTGATCTGCATTTTTTTTTTTTAATTAAACATCTCTGGTTATAACACAAACAGGAACATATTTTTTTCCGTTCCTATAGCCTATTTTATGCAGCCTATTTTATCAGATTAGGTGTTCACAGTGGTCTGTCTGACTTTGACAGATTGATGGTGTTTCACAGTCCTTCCCTGTCTCCCACCTACCTCCCATACAGCCACTTGGGTGAGGGAGGAGCACTATTTCTCCAGCCTCATCCCTGACTTGAAGACCAAGGTCTGAAAGAACGTGCAAGTCTAGGGGTACCTGAGATTCACAGGCCATGGATACAAATACTTCACAGTTTTCTGTGGGTTAAACAGATGTCTTGCACTTGATGTCCTCCTATCTACAGGCAGGGAGCCAGAGGACTACAACGCTATGTGCCATTATGTATTGGCTCTCATATTCTTTATTTCACAACAGTGGCTAAAGACAACTTCCCAGTGTAAATTCTTTAAGTATAGAAGTGACAGTGCCTGCCTAAACCACTGGATATTTGGTAGGTGCCATAGTATGTTTGTATCTGAACCCATAACATTCAAATAACTCCTTAATTTAGATGCAACAGGCAATGCAATTCAGTTCTCGCTTAGATTCAAATCTCCTGAAGGTGCAGCTGATCAGATGTGAGTAGATCATGAACCATTACGTTGAATTGCAACCTGAAAGCCTAAATACAATTTACCTCTCAACACAGATGCCTAATTTAGCCTAAACCTAGCCTGGGATGCTCACCCACTGTTAATTATTTATTGGTTTACATGTGTTTTTCACCTGAGACAGAGGATGATCCCAGGGCTGTATGCTCTTGCTGCTTCCCATTCCTTTCCCCTTAGGAATGTATCACATGGTCGCGGTTCAGTTGAGATGGAAACACTTTCCTCCTGTTCTGGAGGCAGTGACAGTGACACCAATGGACAGAGAATCTGGAGCACAGCCCCAACCAGGCCCCTCAGTGTTCCCCTAGAAAGTAAGCTCTTCCTGAATTTCTCTATCCAAAAAAGCGCAGCAAATCCTTCCCTACTTAAGTCTGTCCACTGATGTGAAAATCTGCCTTACAGAAATCTCCAAAGTGCTGCTCCAGTTCATAGCACAGTTCCTGGCACAGCACTCTGCTGAGGCCTCCCTCCTCCCTCTTCTACTCCCTTGTTAGCATCATGCTCTACACATATAGTATTTCTTAACAAAGAACTAAAGCTAAATTACCCTTAGTCGAGCAAATGGATACTGGTTAGAGAGAACAATGCAATATTCTTAGATCCCTGCTCTTTGGCTGAGTAATTTGCAAAACGAGAGAATGTTTTAGGCCACCCAGCCAGACAATTTTGTTAATCAGATAGATGCTCTTCAGCACGGCTGCTCCATTCACAGTCAGGGACGGGACTCAATAGATGGTCTCTAGTGTTTAGTTATTTTAAGAATCAGATTTTATGCAGCTTTTGTAGGACATAGTGCAGTAGGGGAAAAAGAAAAAAAAAAAAAAGTGCTGAAGATGTATACAATTTTATTTTCTAGATGCCAAAGTTAACATTCTCTGCTTGTTTGTGCCAAGCTCCAGAAAATGGCTCTGAGGTCAATATTTGCTGGGGTTTTTTTCCCCAAGCAAAACAGTAAAGCCCACACTGTTCCTGACTGGTTGTAGCTTTTCTAAATAAGAGGGAGTGTTCACTGAAATGTGGTAATTAAAATGTGTGTGAGTAGAAGCAGGGGTATTTGTGTCAGTACAGAGGTTGCCTGAAGAAATGCCTTCTAATTCAGGCCTTGGTTACTACATTTTTTTATTAATGTTATTCGCTGAATAATGTCTGAGGACTTGTCTGCACTAGAAAACTTGGAGCTGAAGTGAGGTTATAATTGTTTTCGCTGTTTTAGCATGGACATAGTTTTACTAATATAATGTGTATGTATAAGATTGTTTTTAATCAAGGGAGCCACATAAAATCCATCAGTAAAAATTACCTTTTCCCCAGGAAAAAAGAAGACTATCTTAAGAGCTTTTAATCAGATACTTAGAAAGCCCTTCTAATCAAGCAGTTCCTTTCCAAAAACTGAAGCTCAGCCGAGCAATGAGCTATTCAAATTCACCAACTGCTGAAAAGAACATTCCATGGTTTGCTGTATAAACTGCTAGCAATAAATCCCTCATCCAAAAGAAAGTATCCATGTGATCCATACATCGCTTTCATAACCAACAGCAGCAGCACAAGAGCTCTCATGACACAGCAAATTATTTACAACCTCTGCCTTTCGCTCTGAATGTCGTTGCCCTAACACAGACATTGCTGGAATCGATGGTGGGAAATGTGCCTACAGCTGGAAACGATGTTCCTGAGCTGATTACCTGAGAGGTACCAAATGGCTGGTTTGGAAAATCACAGAGGATATTATACAAATGAAATGCTAAGTCAGTTCTAGTGCACGCTGAAGGTTTTGGAAGCTATTAATATGGATCAGCTAGGGGACTGAAGACTGCTAAATTGGGTAAAGAGCTTACTGAAGTGGAAAGTGCAGATTGTAATTGCAAACCGACCCTGAGGGAAATCCCATGGTTGGAATGGATTCCCAATTGAATTTCATAAGGTTTTTTCTGGTTTTGGTTTTGCTTTCGTTTGGGGTTTTTTTTTTTTGATTCCACTTTCCCATCCTCTGCTCTTGTTGGAGGAAGTGAAGTTTTATGGTATTGAAATCAATGGGTTGTGTGGCTCCAAGAGGGCTCCTAGAGTAGGCTAGCTCCTTTGCTCAGTTTGGACCCTAAACTCCTGGCTGCACGACAGCACTGAGGAGTAAACAAGCCACACCACCACAGCCAGAGGAATGTGGCCCATTCGTAAGAGGTGCAGAGCCTGCAAAATGAGGTGGATCAGTTTTCCAAAAGCCAGAAACTTGACTCCATATAAAGATCTCTTACTTTCCACACTGGAGATTTTGGGGGACAGTGAAGAGAACAGCCTACAGCTTCTGCCAGTGGGCACTCCAGTGCTATGGCTCTCCTCTGGGGCAGAGATCTGCGTGAAATTTTGGCCAAAAGACTCCATAAATTCTGAAGTTAAACTTTGTCTTCACTGTGTGGAGGTAACCTCCGAAAAGGTTTTTCAAGCTGTAGGTTGCTCATCACTGTCATGGGTGTTGTAAGGACTCTAGTCTTCAGGGCCTGAGGTTTCCTATCTCTCGACAGTAACAGCCAAAGCAGTTCCAGGCACCAAGCCTCAGGGATAGAAAGATCAGCACTCAACACACCTTTTTTTTTTTTAATTGTTCATGAGAAAAAGCATGCTCAGATATGCAAGAGGAGCACAGGAAGGGTCCCTTAGCACAAACAGGGCTACCACAAGTGCTAGTTTTCCTGGGCCTGCCTGGTGGGAAGAAAGAGAGCTGATTTTTGTCTGGGATTTCCAGAGGTGCAGCAGCCCAGCAGGCACCATAGCTGTGACTGGGTGGCTGTATGGCCTGAGCTCCTGGGCAAAGAGCCTCTCGACTTGCATGGGCCAGCGTGTCTGGGAAGAGTTAGAGATCTGGTAAATGTACTATCTTCAAAGGGTCTGCAATCTTCAAACATACAAGGGCAAGAGGAAATTATGATGATAGTAGCCAAGAAAGGTAGGAAGAAATTGAAGAAAATAAGGTCTAATGAGCCTCAGACACATTTCAGGACAGATATGCTCCTAAAGATTGGTCTGATGGGATCAGTCCAGGTCAATGAAGTGCTGAGAACAAGTCGATTCCTTTTGATTGTTCTTACCCAGGCTTCCTTCTTTAGAAGGGTGCTGCTGGTTTTACAGTTTCAGCATATTGTGGATAGCATGCACAGATTTTCTTGACTTGGTCTCTCTTTTGTACAACATTTGAAAAACTGTTGAATAAATGTGTTAGGGAACAGAATTCAGCATCCAGGCCAGTCTCTTAGAGAAAACCTACAGTGTTATAGGTATGTATGTTAAATGACTTTTCAATGATTGCCATCTTCTGATTCCTAACTGAACACTGCTCTAACTGTCTCTCTGAATTTTACAGCTGAGAGTTTACGCCCAGCCACTGCAAATACAAACGGCAGAATATGCAGCAAATGTAACAAAACTTGTATTTGACTTCTTTGAAGAGTACTTTAATTTGAAGTATTCTCTTCCAAAATTAGGTGATTATTAATACTTATATTTTTTTCATTTTCTTAATTCACTGTTACGGTTATGTTTCCCCTACAGGTCTCTGTGCTTTGGTGGAAAACAGCTTGAAAGCATTTGGTTGCTAACTGCTGATATTATGTCAGGTTGTTTTATAACTGTACCCATGTAGTTCAAGATCTTCTTAAATGTCATGATGGGAGAGTTGCTCTCAGTAACGGTTTAGTGACTGGTTCACACAGTTCAGTTTGCTGAATTGAAGCAGTGGTCTTGTCACTATTTTGAAGTGTCTTGTGGAAAACTGGGGGAAGCATTGGTGTCATCAGCACAGGAACATCATGAGCTAAAGTAGAGCCAGAAGAAGTTTAAGAAAAATATGTACCATTTCCATGAGAACTTCTGGACAAAAGTCAGCAGTGAGATAAGTGAAGATGTAAACTGCCAGAGAGTATGTCATACTATTTATTAACCTTAGTGCTAAGTGGGTGTGTATCCACTTTCCAGAAAGATGAATGTGGCCCAGGATGTATTTTGTAGTTTCTACTACTGGGCTAAACAAAGATTCAGAGCTAAACAAAAGCGGGCACACTATCAATTATTGCCCATGGTTACAAAAGAAGCAAAGAAAAAGTGTTGCATTTGGGCACCCTTTAGCTTGGGCTATCTGCACTCTGGATCTGATTAGTGCAGTTTGAACTCATGAAGTTGGGAATGAATCAGACTTTTGGAAAAGGCCCCTTCTAAGACCTCCATAGAGGTAATCTGGGGAGGTTGATGAACTTAAAAGGATGGAAACTTGTTAACTACAAACAAGTTAAGGCAATGTAATGGGAAAAACAAACAAACAAACAAACAAACCAAACTCAAATTTTCAAGTTGATTAACAATGCTATGCACACCTTTTATTGGCTATTTATACCTGTACCTATCAGGCTAACCTGTATTACTTCAGCAACAGATTTTTACCTCCTCCTTTCAAAATATCATCTGCATTTACTGTAAATATTTGTTTGCATTTCAATGACAACAGTACAGTATGTTGTTCTTTCACACACTGATCCCCAGTAGTAACTGGGACTGTATCTCAACTACGCTTCATATTCAGGCTTGCATTTCCATAAATGCCTGATGGCTTTGCCATGTCAACACATACAGAGGGGCTTGTCTGCACTACAGGGTGGACTAGGAACCCCAGCACAGCAGTATCGGACAGTAGAGCTCTTGTAGATTTTATACTGTTTTTCTCAGAATGTCTATTTGTTGGGTCACAAATCTTGACTTACTATGTTGTTCCATCAATATCAGAAGTCATCTAGATCAAACCTGATGAATCAAATGCATTTCTGCATACCTGTTTATTTAAATATTGTATTTCACTTTGATTTACTGCTTCTGGCACTGCCATTCTTGTGATCCTCATTTTGACTGTCAGTGAAGCCCTTGTCAGACTATCAGCTTTGATTCAGCAACCGAGTTGTTTAAATTAAAATAAGTAATTCCTATCTTCTGTTAGGGTAGAGTGAAGATTGTTTGTTCTATTCACTTTTAAATCCGTCTGTACTTTTTCACTAACCCACATAGAAAGGCTGTGGTTATTATCTGCAGAAGAAAATGCCAGTCCAATTGAGTCCTCAATGCTCATTTAAACCTGTATTGATTACTGACCATAAATGAGTGACCCCCACAAATTGCCAGGAGTAGAAGCAGATGTTGTTCACTACATGGGGGATTTCCTTCAGTTACCATGTCAATAAATATTTTTAATACAACAGTGTGACAAACAATGACATGCCTTATTATGCTACAGAGAGTTGCTGGAGGTTTACTGCCTACAGCACATCCCCAGACAATACTATTAATTTCTGGAGCCAAAATTAAGTAATGTGTGATACGCACGCTCCCAGGAGGTGGCATAACATCACCTCACAGGACAGATCCTCAGCTAGTGCAACTGGCCCTAGCTTTCTTAATCTCAAATCAAAAATCAAAGCCAGGGTGTTTGATATCAGCTGCTGCAGGCCAGTTCCCTGCTCCTTAAACTCAGGGTATAGACCACAGCCCACAGCAGTAAGCCAGAGCCAAAACAGGCTGTGAGTACACAGAACAAGGAGAAGGTAAGTGGCTTAAAGGGTACGGTCATAATCATGTTCTCTTTCTTTCACTGTAGATAAAATAGCTATTCCAGATTTCGGGACAGGTGCTATGGAGAACTGGGGGCTGATCACGTACAGAGAGACAAACCTGCTGTATGATCCCAACGAGTCAGCCACTTCCAACAAACAGAGAGTAGCTGCTGTCGTAGCCCATGAGCTCGTTCATCAGGTACATCTTAGGACACGATTAATTTTACAGGGCTTCGAATGCGTAGTCGCAACATTTTAATCTTAAAAATACTGTCTTTACTCCGTCTCGGGATCTTCTTACACGTGCTTACAATTTGCTTGCAAAATACCACGGTGAAACAGTCTCCCCTTAGAGCTTCCAAGTAGCATAACTGCTGCCTTTGAAATTTTCTCAGGTAGCTAAATGCTTGGGTTCTGACTGTGAGCCAGCTTATGAAAATCTGTTTGAAATGTCTTTGGGAACTCATCTGCATGTGCAGATGTTTCTTTTGGGCAAGCAAATAGGGACAGCTATACACTGTGGAGGTTGTCCTTACAAGCACAAATCATCAAATCAAGAGGAAGAAACTGAAAATATTTTCAGTGGCACATGAGTCATTAGCAGTCTCCCCGGTAATATGTAATTTTATAATAAAAGTGATGTTTCAACACAAGACAAGGCCTGAATTCCTATTTAAACCCCAGAATTAGGATAATTTTCATCTGGCAACAGGAAGAAAAGTGAACAAATGAGTGATCTATGTGGAGATAGGAGATACTGAAATATACATTTAACATTTAGCTAATATTATATCTTTCAATGTTTGTATTTGTAGTGGTTTGGAAATATTGTGACCATGGACTGGTGGGATGACTTGTGGTTAAATGAAGGATTTGCAAGTTATTTTGAGTTCCTGGGAGTAAATGCTGCAGAACCAGACTGGCAAATGGTAATTATTTCTGTGTTGTGGAGGACTGGTGAGGCTGGGGGGAGCATTTTGGAAGAGTAAAAATGAGACAGTGAACGCTTAAAGTGTTAACACAGTGCAGTGCAACATGAAGAAATAGTCGGTTTAAGCTTTTCCACTTACTACATTATGGTATGAAAATTAGAAAAAACTTTCTAAAGTTTTAGTTTGCAGGGAACAGTTGTTCCTTTTAACAAGTGAGTCAAGCATTTGGTTATTATTATGGCAAATAAAACCTAAGTGCAATCTGGACAGAGCCTTAGCAATTTTGCAGGGATATTTAGATGTCTAACCCTGGAAGTGTGAGATTCCTCTTTATTTATTTGGGCTGTAATGTCTCTTCATGAGATTTAGGATTGATAGCTGATGTGGTGAGGGTTGGGAACCTGTGCCTCTCTCCAAAGCTTGGGCTCTTTGTCAAGGAAAATATCAGATCCCCCATTCAGCTGCTGCCAGCATTTTAAGTGTCATTTCAAACACTCCAACTCAGACAATCTCCACTTGCACAGCACAAAAATAGGCAGTGATAGTGGATGGCCCACAGCACTAACTATGCAGTAAAACCAACCCCAGTAACTTTAAGGGGCTTGCAAACAAAGAGGGTAGCCTTAAATATGCGTTTCGCTATGAGGAATGATAACAGTGTGTGAATAAAGGGAGGTTTCTTGCTCTCTCCTTCCTCCCCTCCCAAACAGATGTGATGGCCCATAGCATGCATCTCTCCCCGAGCTGTCCAGGGGTAATGAGAGTTTAGCTACTAGAAAACAGATAACATATGCCAGTGGGAGGAAGCAGGGAAGGTTTCGCATAGACTGCGCCTGTTGTCAAATCTACTGGCCACTGAGCCCAGTGACTTTAGAAACAGGCAGTGCGTCCCCACTGCTTCCCCTGCCTCCCTCCCTGCTCCCCATAAATATCTCTTCTCATCCATATTATGTGAGACTGATAACAAAATCAGTCCTGGGTCACTTCTTTTACACTTTGAAGTAGAAGATCTCTTATTCTAACTACATAAGAAAAAAACTAATTACTGAGCCTAAAATTTAAAATACTTTTTTATGTATCTAAGCACCATGTTCTTTTAAGATCTAGAGCCATTTCAATGTTGTCATCCTAGTCAATAATAGAAGAGGAAAACTAAATAGAATTTTTTTTTTTTTTTTGTGGTCAATATTGATTAGGAATCAAGGGGATTTTGACAATCTTTCAAAGAAATTATAATCACTTAAAAAAATTATAAACCTTGGGATGTTGAGTCCTGCCTCCTCCTTCCCTCCTTCCTTCCCTCCCTCCCCAGCTCCATTTTTGCAAGAGGACCCCATAATGCTTTGCAGACATTGTAGCACTGCTCAAATTGGTAATACAGGCTCCTTTTTTTTTGTCTGCTGTAGGGGGTTTTGTATTATGATACTCACAGGAAAACAGGATTTGCAAAAGACAATTTATCGTAGTTAAGGAAAATGTATCCCTCCCCCTCAGGTGAAACTTCATTCCACTTCCAACTGCCTTCCCCTGGAGAAGCTGCAGTTCAAACTACTTATTTTGTGATGCTATGTGTGTAGTCCTGCCCTTGTTTCTATTCTAACTTCTTCTCTTTCTCAGCTTGAACAGGTTTTAATTGATGATGTGCTTCCTGTAATGAAGGATGACTCTTTACTATCTTCCCATCCAATTGTGGTCAGCGTGTCATCTCCAGCTGAAATCACCTCCGTGTTTGATGGGATATCCTACAGTAAGGTAGGATATCCTCCTATTGTGACTTTGGATGCAGAGAAAGTGGAGGCCTGGGAGAGGGGATAAAAGTCAAGGAGCTTGTAATGTAACTCCTAACCCACTTAGGCCGTGTCTGTACCCATCATTTTTCCTGAGACATCCCCTGCTGTTGTCAGTGATGATGTAGTCAAAAGCAAGTCAGGCACTGTGTGCCATGCAAACCTGCTCACAGCGGGCAGAGCTGCAGGGAAATCCCGGTGTCAGCAGCTTCTGCCACTGGAGCTGTCAGGTTTAAAACCACATACTAAGCACATCCCTCTCCTGTCACCTCATGTGTTGATTCAGCCCAGTTATGTTCAGGCCTCATAATCTAAACCAAGGGGAGATGATATAAGGGCAGATGTCCAGGTGTCTTCTCTCTCACTTCCTCATCACACCCTCAGAGCAGTAAAACTTCTGTTTTGAGGAAGCAAGGCAGGGAACAAAGCAGTGAAAACAGGAAAGTAACTTTTTGTATCACATTGCTCACAGTATCCCAGCTACCCAAGAAGCCTTAGCAAAGATGGGCTACACCAGCCTCTACTGGCATTAGCTCTAAACTGGGAGAGAAATTAGCTCCACGTTTTGCTGAGACTTGTGGAGACCAGGACTGACTTGGAGTACATTAGTCTGTAGCCCAGGAGGTGGTAGAGGACACGCCATTAGGTATTTGACAAGCTTTTTGCTCACCCTGAAGCTGTCTCTGTCAGTGGTGGTAGGGACTTGTGCCTATAAAGGCTCTCAGGATCCAGCTGGAACTGACTGGAAGAATACCCTGGTCTGAGCAGCAAGGCGCTGGGGTGCTGGTGCAGTACAACCTCTGTTGTGACCAGGGCACATAGAAGCCTCCCTGAGCTCTCAGCCTCTGGTAGGACTGGCTGTGTGGGGCAGCAGACAGGAGCTCAGCACTTACGGAAAAGTGCTTTGAGCTCCAGAGGAGTAGAGAGGCCAGAAACCATGCTGAGGGTCACTGCTTTGATGTAGTCAGCAGGATCCAGGCTAGGAGACTGAAGCTGGCTTATCTCCTTCCATATCAGAGATAGACAAAGCCATTTCATCCTTAGACAACCCTTAGACACAGAACAAAACAGGTCTGGTACCTAACCAGGGAATGCCTGGACTCAAGCACCCTGACAACACAGTGGCTTCTAGTTATTTCTTTTAGTGCATTAAGAGACAAGTCTGAAGTGGCACAGGAGGAAGCACTCCTGTCCCTCTTCCCCCTCACCACCACACATGTCACCAAGGTGAGAAAGGAGCTGGGACTCTGCTCACTCTCTCCTGAACCAGCCACCCCCTATGTTGTTTCTGTCCCTGATACACCATGTTTGTGCTGGCAGCTTCTTGTATGTCAGTGTTTCCTAAGTTTTCACTGAACACACAAAATCCACCATTAAATCCTGCTTGTTGCTTTCCCTCCAAGCTGCCATTATCAGCTAAACATAAAGTATGTATTGCATTGCCTTTATAAAGCTTTAGCTGTGCTTGAGTGTGTAGCCATAGATATTACTTTTATTAGCTAGACTTGGTCCATCCATTCTGTTTTCAATTGTTAAATCCTCCATCCAACAATACAACCAGTATTTATTGCATCATAAATGCCTCACAGTCAAATCATAAACCATGTGAAAACCTGCACCGTGTAACACTGTTCTGAAATCAAACAAGCAAAAGTCAAGGAACATACAGAGCTAAATCAAATACTCTGGTCCAAAATGTATTTCAGCGGTGAGCTAAGCAAGAGACACACTTTTGCATGGTCTGAAAAAACAATGAAGAAAAAACCTCCTAGCTTTTCCTCATCTCTTTGTGCCTAGATAATTGCTACATGAACTCATTTTTTTTTAAGCGAAAACACTTGAGGACTCGAGCATTGTTTGGGAACAGTCTGCTTGGGATATAATTTGGCTTGGGATATAATTTGGCTTGAATGAGAAAGTCTTCATGTAGATTTAGCTCAAATTACTGTTGGTATTTATATAAATGCATGACAAAATTAACTTGTTTCTTTTTGCCTTTATTTTGGCTTCTCTTTTGCATTTTTCTTATAAAAACAACCTCCTCATGATAATATCCATCACTAAACAAATAAAGTGCAATTTGGAATGCTCTGTGTTAGTTTTACCAGAGCAATTACAGGGTTTATACAACCCTAAAGCTCTAATGAATTGCCTAAGGGCCTGTGGAGTCATTGCAGTGTCTTCTGTAAGGGAACCTCTAACTGCTGTGTGATCAGTAGGGCACTAAGCACCTAGGAAAGCTGTACTAGAGTAAAGCTGGTGACTACACAATGTGTATAATTTATTTAATCTGCTCTTAAAAAGTAATTGCATCACACCTTTTTTGCCAGTTTAATCCTCTCTCTCTTAGTTGGAAAGCTTTTATTAAAGTAACAGTGAGATTTTTTGTATTTGGAGTTCAAACATGGGTTGCCTTTTCAGAAAGCAGATACTTAAGTTTAAGTTCTGCTAGAAATTTTCTCTTGGAGCCCCACATTTTTGGAACCTCTCAGCTAAAGAAGTTTAGAGTTAAATGTTCCACATTTCTGCCCTATGAAATGTTGTAATATACGTGGTAATCACTACAGCTCCCTAGAAGTTATGTGGGTGTTGATAAAAGACTCCTCTCCACATCCCCATCAGACAAGGTCAGCTATTCAAATAAAGGTCATTTTCCTGAACCTCCTCAAATAGTTGAAAGAAAGGAAAGTTATTAAAACACTGGGGTTCCTATAACTAGTGATTTTATTAGGATGAGTTTTTCTCAAATGCACTCCATCACAGACTAGAGAGGAATGACAAGACTAGGGGGAAGAGACTGAAAAGCAGTAATAAAAGATGCAAGGGGCTGACTATACATTGCAATATAAAGCACAAGAATCTCTGCTGTTCCCAAGTGCAGGCACAAGTGTGTAGTTCTAGTCTGACTTTTAATATAAATGGGAGGGGATAGTCTATGAGAGCTGGTATCAGATACGAAGTGGTCGATAGGCAAAGCTGAGGAACTGAGTTACCCTAGTGCATACACGTAGCCTTATGATTACCACTAATGGATATCTGGTTTATCATTTTTGACCATACTTCATGGCAAACACATTAAATTACTGTATCAGAAAAGAGTCATCTGCTGATCCCCTTGACTCTGCAACAACAGACTGGAAAGCAGTTCGAGGCATATCTGTTCAAACGGCCCCGCTGCTGTGACTTGCGCAGTCAAGTTGTTATTCTCAGACACATAAATAGGGAAGAGAGGATTTGCTGACAATTCAGATAACATTCTTGTTTTCATGGGACAACTGGGTCTTTAAACCATTCATAGCATTAGGCTCTCAGCTGCCCTTTGATTTAGTTCAGAAAATGAAAACATACTAATCCGAAAATGGCATTTTGCATTTTAGATTGGCTTTGCACCGCTTTTGTTTCTCATCATTTTGTACCCGCCCTGTTCTTTGCTCCACATTACTGTTCTGCTTCTCTTTCCCATCTTCCCTTTATTTTTCTCTTTCTTCTTTCAAGGTTTTAACTGTGGGGGGTTTTTTTCTGGGACACCCAAGTAAGTAACTTCTCTGATCCCAGTTCTGCTCTGCTTCAGAGGCCAAAGCTGTTTCACTAGTTCTCGGCAAAGCTCATTCTGAATCTCATGATGATCTTCAACATGGAAAGCCCCAGACCTGCAGCACTTTTGGAGTTCCCTACCTGTTGGGCGTTCAGCTGAAGACACTTTCTCTGTCAGGCTGTGCTGCTGGGCAGGGCAGGTTCCCCAACTGTCTCCCCCCTGTCCTGTTCAATGTGAAACAGGGAGCCTCTCTCACACAAACTGGTAGAGCAGCTGGACAGCAAACCCCAGCAGCAGGGCTCAGGATCCCTTTTGGTGGCACGGCTGAACTTGGAAATGGGCATCTGCTCACAGCTAAAGACCAACTCTCGCGTCCACAATTAAGGTCCAGCAGGCAAGCATGCCATGCCACGCCGTGACGGAATTGGTAAAACCACTCCTTTAGACAGATGGATGGTTTCTAGTTTTGCCTTATAAAATATTTATTCATACAGTGCCTTTTAGATTAACAGAAATCCAGTGCTAGAGCAGCATGGAATGACCTTCTCACCTTTCTCTTTGTCCTCAGGGTGCATCAATCCTCAGAATGCTTCGAGACTGGATGACACCAGACCTCTTCAGGAAAGGCTGTCAGGTAAGGGTGGCACCAAAACACGCCAGAAATGCAGCCCATCTTCATGTGACAGTAGCAAAGCCATTGGTCAATAAGTGACTATCAGAGATCCTGGTATTAGCAGAAGTATTTAATACATTTCAGTTCTGAGTGGACAGCATCAAGGGGAGGAAGTTCCACACTTCCACAGAAGCAGGAATGTGAACTGCATTAATTTGATAGCCTGAGAGTGAGGACCTAAATTCATAACAGCTTTTAGCTTCCTCCGGTCCACTGTTAGCCTGCTGTCAGCTGGGATGCCCTGGTTCAGCCGTAAAGTATGTCTGCATCTTCACACAGCCACGATCCTCCAACCCACCCAAGCCTGCTACGCGGGGACACTCTTACAGGCACAAGCCCTGATCGAGGGGCACCCGGCCCTAGAGAGCTGAGGTAATAGGGAGTAGAAAGGGACATATTGCACAGTTCATCATCCTTTCTCGTGGAGGAAAAAAATGTGATGCTACAAAATTATGGGAAAAAAAAAAAAGAAAGAAAGAAAAAAGAAAGGAGCCCTCCCAGAAAGAGGAAGGTTACCTGACCTTTCCTCTGAATCAACATCTGTTGTCGCTGTAGAATTACCTTCCTCCCCTCCAGAGAGCATATTATGGGCTGCTGCAAAACAGTTGAATTTTCCCTTATTTTTCCTTTCATATATTCAATGAGGACAGTTCCACGAGGTGGGAAAATACAGCCACCTTGTCCACAAGAGACTAATACTTCCCCTCTACTCAGAGCCTTCAAGAAACATAGAGTAGGTAGTTGTGGCTAACAGCGAAACAAACAGCACCATCTACTGACTAAACACCACTAGGATCCCGATTCCGGGAAAGCAGTGGCTCGGTGTTTAGGAGCTGCAAACACTTAGCTGAACACCAGTACTCCTTGCAATAGGCATTTTGATCACAACTTACAGGTGACTGGACTTTCCTTTCCTACTTCCACTCTGAGTCCACAGCTACTGAAAGCTCCTGAAATAGCTTCCTCCTTCTAAACAACCTCTTACGTTAGACAGAGACTGGTGACAGGGTATGCTGGTGTCCATTCAAACTGAATACAAAGAACTATTTGAGTACAAATTTATTTTGTACTAGCAAACCACACTGGAAAACGCTGACTTTAAGTGTTATTGAATGCACCGGAAAGCACAAGAACTTCATCAGCTGAATATTGATCCATTTAATGTCCTACTCACAATACTACTGCCCATGGATAGATACTCTGTACAGCTGACCCGTACTGGCTGTACTCTCTACCTCTGTGCATTACTTTCATAGGCAAAGAAGAAAGACCTGGTAGTGTTTTCACGGTCTTCTCCCTCTCTCTAGGCATATTTGAAGAAACACCATTTCCAGAATGCCAAGACACAACAGTTTTGGGAAGCTCTGGAAGAGGTATGTTTTGCAGCAACCCAAACTCTCGCTGATAAATATTTCATATCTCACCCACTGATTTCAGTTTCTCAAACTTGTTCTATTCTGTAGCTCCTCTGTCAATGAGAGATCACAAGGTAGGCAGCCTCACATTGTATCCCAACACATCTTATTTCTAGCACATATATGTTGTTTCATCATTTTTTGGCATTAGGCTGTGGAAGTTAACTAAGAAAGAAGGCCTTGCTAACAAACAGCCTGCTACGGAAACATTCCTCCCACAACTCAAACTCACTTCATGGATGAAAACCCCTGTCATCCACCACATATATGCACCCTATACTCTCCCTTATCTCTAACCAGATTCAGCAGTTTGAAAACTCTCAACAGTATCCATTCCTAAGTAATTTTGGTGCTTATCTCTGTCTTTAGCTTCTGAGTCCCAGTTGGGTCAATCTCTGTGCCATCATTTTCTGATCTTTTCTTGTCCTTTACTTTCCATCTTTCTCATTACCCCCAAAAGCTCACCTGCATACTACCAGGTTCTTCCCCCAATGGGAACCACCTCTGTGGACACTCACACAGCCCAAGTTGTGTTTTTGTGTCTCATTTCAAGTTCCTATCTCCTCCGTGGTCCCAGACTTCTTCCTGCTCAGCAGGACTTCTTATAGCTCTCTCCCTGACGCTCTTCATTTTCACTTCATCTACCTTGTCTGAAGAAGGAAACAGTGACCCTAATTCCCTTCCCTCACCGGTGGCATCCTGGGGAGGCAGTAGCAGTTTTTTCCAGAAGTTCACAGTCCACAGAATGGATCCAATTTTACATTAGTACAGCTGCTTGTGGTTAATCCTGGCTCCTCCTTCACACTCAGAAGAGGGCTTACTGCAAGGAGACTTCCAGCTTTGCAAAGTCTCTCTTATGTTCTTTCTGTCCTATTTGGTTATTTTATCAGGAAAAAAAAAAAAAAAAAAGAGATCTTACAGCATGTGAGAGGCCTCAAAGGTCCCTCAGTATTTCTTATCCATGTTACTGGCCAGTCTCCTGCTCACATACTTCTCATTTCCTCTGC
>JAAGNO010013141.1:20379-32667 GCA_033439905.1 Ceryle rudis | reverse complement strand
ATTGAAGTTCAAGTGATTTTTAATGTTGCTGAGCTATCAGTATTTACTTTTTGTTACCATCTTCTTAAAAAAAAAGTGCTAAAAACTGCTTAGTACTGATCTCTGAATCACCGGGATTCTCGGTTCAGGATTTTGCAGTTGGAGGAAAGAAATTCTGCCTCGTTATTCTTATAATCCATCACCATAAGTCACAGTACAGACATTTGTTCTTCAAGGCTGTCCTGCACCTAAGAAAGAAGTATGGATAGGGCAGCAAAATCTCTGACACCTGTCCTCAGCCTGAAGCAGGCCTATATGTCAGTCTGGTGGTGAGCAGCTTTGTTAGTTGACCTAAAATGCTGAACTGGATTTAATGATCACTGAAATAAGTATATCTTGAACTCAGCATCACCTCTGGAAAACAGTTGTGGTGGTGTGCCCTTGCTGTACCCCAGTTTTCATCTGAGGGCACAGACAAGGATGGAGAGAAGCAGGTTGCCTTTGTCCTACCTGTGCATCAGTATTGCAAGCATTCAGACTTTACATGCTGGGGTGATCTGGAAAGATTGTGCATGTTTGTGATACTCTTTGTTTAAGAGATGCTAGTTCTGGGAAAAATGAAGGGGACTAAATTATGAACACAAACATGTTATTACTTAAAGAAATCTACAAAAGTGACCAACCCTCCTTTTCTACCTCAGGAATATTTTCGTCACCAAGTAAAACCCATTGTGAATCATCTTACCTGGACTGATACTGGAAGCCATTTGGAGAGGTTGAGTTATCTTTTTTTTTTTTTTTTACTTTCTCATATTATTGATGGATTCAAAGAACACTAAGTAGTTGAAAAAACATATCCCTCTCCCTCTCTCTCTTTTAAAGGCTTCTTCGTGCATCTGTCCTAGACTTTGCCTGCAGTATGGATGATGCAGACTCTTTGAACAATGCTTCTCAACTTTTCGAGGGCTGGTTACAAGGAAAAAAGTAAGTGCTCACGGCTTTTGTGGCTGCTGAAGAACACGGCATGTGACTTGGTCACAGATTTGAAGCAGGAAAGGGGAAAGAATTTCAAGTACTGTTTCTTTCTTTTAGTATTTCTGCAAATCTCCGACTTCTAGTGTATCGCTATGGGATGCAGAAGTCAGGCAATGAGTATTCGTGGAATTACATGTTCAAGAAATACCAAGAAACTTCATTAGCACAAGAAAAAGAAAAGCTGCTGTATGGCCTGGCATCGGTGAAGAACATCACACTTTTGGACAGGTGATTTAAACACACAAAGATTTTTCTTTCGCCCCAGAAGCAACTGGTCACCATTTAGTCATTCCTCTCTCCTCTCCCGTGCTGTCATTTTTGTCAGATTACAGCATGAGGAATGCAGCACATTTTCAAGACCAGTTATCTAACACTCCCCTCTGAGATTGTACCATAGTAGAAAAAAAGCCTTGCTCCTTCAGTGGAAAGATATTGGACACATGGTAGTTTCTGCACACAGTCAGCAGTCTTCAGCTCTTCCAGCAGTGCCTCCACCCTGTGCAATTTTAGCTGTTAAGCATCAGGAGAAAATTAGTCATCTATGTTTCCTCTAGAATTAGTGAAGGGAAGCAGGACCTCTAGAGCACTGTTTCTCCTGGGCCAAGAAAGGGACTTAAAATCAGTTGGAAGAAATGCACTCTCCATTGGCTAGAGGGAGTTTGCTTAGAATAGATGTCTACCTTCTAAGTAGGCAAAATTAGGCAAACAACCTTGAGCAATTGTTACTAACAATCCTTTGAAGGCATCTGTGTGAAGTCTCAATGCTCCCTGAAGTGCTGTGCAGATGTACTTGATCTAGAACCAGAAATGATGTATTTGTGCCACCATGGCAGTGATGGGGAGTCTGCATACTGCCCTAGCCTGGTCCAGCTGTCAGGCTGGGCTTGGCATAAATGCACCAACTCCTTTAAGCTTATCTGGTAACTTCGCATGGATTTGTATCACGTAGCAGCGATGCAGGCAAACATTTTCACCAGGACCACTCACCACTTTGTTGAGACACTATCTAAATATCATAAGATGGAGCAGTCACTTGGAAAAGTTCCAAGTTAAAACAAGATGAAAGTAGGAAGCATAAGAGGATGAGAAAGAGTAAATATAAGAGTTACAGTAATTAAAATAGTGGAAAGAGGCAGCTGTATTCCTAAATTCTTGTGACCACAACAGCCATAATCTAAAGCCATTCAATAACTAATCACTGAAATGATTAAGACATTAATTAATTAGCTAGATCAGCCTATATTTGCAGAAAATAATAATAATTTTTTAAAAATCTTAGAACGGGGAGAACTTTACTCTTAATTTACTATTAAAATAACTAAGAAGGTGAAAAGAACAAAGAGATTGAGAAAATTGTCTTAAATTGCCTTAAAACCTCTAGGAAAAAAAGAAGACAATCCTTAATCCCAGCACACAACAATTCAAGGGTGTTCTTCTGCAGCTGCTGCTGCGAGGCCATGATCACCCTACTCATCTCCCTGCAAGTGGGCATGCTGAGGGATCCCTCCATTCTGCCAGTCAAAACCATTTGCACTGTAACTGGAAGTATAACTGCAACACTTGCAGGCATGAGATGCCCAAATTAATTTTAATTTTACATGGATAAGAGTTCCAGAACAAGCAGCACAGATTTCAGTGTGAGCAAGCCACCTATGTGTGTACTCAGGATCCCTATAAGATCTTTAAAGCCTGCGCTACTACTTTTTTGGCATTTGGCTACCCTAACAGGCTGGACTACTGACTTTTCTAATCTGGTTTTCACTACCTGATTAAAATATAGGAGTAATAACAGGTTTTGGCTATTTTCAAGTAACTTAGAGATGTAAACACTACTTACTCTCTGAAGAGATGCCTAACTGCTTAGATTTCTTAAGATACAATTATCTCTTGACACAGATATCAACCGATCCTTATGTTTTAGATCACTGTACTACACCTTTAAAATGCTGTAGACAAAAATAATGTTCCCGCTTGGGAAATGGGCTGTAGACTGGTGGGAAATACTTAAAAAACACAAGACATTAGCATTGTATTGTCTCATCATCATCAGTTAAGTCTACACTGAAAGTGTCAACATACTATTTGCTTTCCATTGTCATCCATGAAAAGCTCTCACTGATTCTTGTGGCATTTCCCTTAGGTATCTGACATATATTTACAACACCAGCCTCATCAAAAGCCAAGATGTGTTCACAGTCCTGAGATACATCTCATATAACACCTATGGGAAAACAATGGCCTGGGACTGGATACGGCTTAACTGGCAGTACTTAGTTGACAGGTAAGCTAATGAATTCACTGGAAACTTTAGGTCTACATCCATCTGTGTATCTTGTGGTGTGCCATGCTTTTCTATATTTTCACTATACAGCTATAAACACTGTCCTATGCATAATGAAAGCTGAAAGCTTATTCAGTTATATCCATCTGCTATGAGAAAGTACTTTGCTGCTAAGTGGAAAACCATTCTTTTCCCTAAATATTCACTCCCAGTAAAAGGTGATTAAAAAGTATTGAGAGCTCTGCCGAGGTCATAGAAATCTGGTTATTGCATGGAAATTAGTCAGTTATGTCTCTGCTCTTTTAATGATATCATAATAAGAAGACAGTGTATAGAATTTTTTTTAAGTCCTTCTAGTGATAACGACAAGCAGCAGACAGACAGACAAGCAGTGGAAGGAATAGCAAAGCTTTTAACTTTTGTATTTGTATTTGTATTGCTGAGCAGCAATAAACCCCATGTCCAGGGTGAGACAATAAGTTATTACTTAAAAAAAAAAAACAAAAAGAGAAGAAAACCAGAAGAGATCACTCCATCAGTAAGCGTATTTGAGAACAGCACAGACACTGTAAAGAAATGTTCTTTTTCAAGTGCTTTCACAAAAGCTGAAATCTGAATGCATCTGGTTTTATTTCAGCAGTTAGAAGCCCCAGCTTCAAGGTAATTACTTGTGCCTTTTCTTCTTTAATGGTTTTGAATCAAACATAATTTATTAAATTGTTTTTCTAGATTCACTATTAATGACAGAAACCTTGGTCGAATAGTAACTATCACCCAAAACTTCAACACTGAGCTCCAGCTTTGGCAGGTATGATGACAGCACTTCTCTTGGTTTTAAGTCAAGGTATTTAACAAGCTACTGGCCAGGAAACATAACTTTTTACTCTCTAAATGTGTAAAGCGGTATGACTTACTGTAAAACTACCCAATGCTACCAGCCCGACCTTAAATATCTCTCCCAGTCAAAACTGTCTTTGAGCAGTCCCCTGTAAAAAGCCACTTGCCCATTCTTTGCTTCATGTCATTTCTTCTTCTCTCTCTTTTCCAGATGGAAAATTTCTTTGAGAAATATCCTAATGCTGGGGCAGGAGAATTGCCCAGGAGTCAGTCAGTTGAGCAGGTGAAAACCAACATTGAATGGCTGAAAGTAAACAAGGAGGAAATACGAATGTGGCTAGAGACACAGATAGTCCCTTGAAGTCTGTCTTTGTTAAAAATACCAGGCACATTCTGAGCACTCAGATCCTCAGAGATACTTAGCAGCGTGGATTTCTCACCTACGTACCTTAGAGGATCAAGGCCTAATTTTTTTCTACAAGCACTCAGGAGACCACTGCCAGAGCAATGCTTCTGTAGTTGCTGATCCCAGATCCTGCCAATACCTGTGTGCAGGGATGGCTTTATATTTTGAGAGGTGAATTTGCCTGAACGAACAAGACAAATGTTTAAAGTTACTCAAGGCAGAAATGATGGCAGAACTGGGGTCCTCACTGATGAAGCTGGTCTCACTCCTTCCGCATACCACGCTAAAAATCTACTTCTTGGTTCACACAGAAGTATATCTAGTACACTCAGGGATTGCTTTCCAAGTGCACCTCTCCTGAAGCAAAGAGAATTAAGCAGTAATTTTAACATTGTCTGAAAATCATCCCCTATGTTTATAGCTGTAAAAATTTTACATTTGGGATTTAGCTTTGCCTTCTGATACTACTGAAAGGCCGGTTAAGCTTCTCACTCCATTGATTTTTGAAGTTTAACTACCAGTACATAAGGGATCAATATTATCAGCTTCTTTTTCAATGTTGTTAGTTGGGATCCTGTAGCTTGGGATAGGGCTTGGCTTGTTATTTTTGTCTTATTTCTAAATCTTCTCAAAAGAAGAACTTGTTACTGAAAAAAAATAATAATAATAAAAAAGACATATGGTACTTACTGTCTCTTTTCTAAGGGAAAAATAAAATTTTTAAATCTACCTGGAAATCTCAGTATCTTTCTTATAAAGTGGTAAAACTGGCTGGCATATAGAAAAGCAGTTGTTACATATCCCAGCTCTGCTGTAGATACAGCCTCAGTGACTTCGGAAGAGGAAAAAAATCTATTATCTCCTCTGAGAAAATACAAAAAAAATATGTCAAATTCAGACAGAGTGGGCAGATGAGTCCCACTGCTGCAACTCAGTCTACTGCAGAAGTACAGGCAGCAAAGAAAGGACTGTCAGTTCCAAGTCTCTCTGCCACTATGATGCTGAAGAAGGCAGCAGGGTTGCTCTGCCTGCTCCTCCCAAGCTGGGATGCCTTCCATGTGCTGTGTCCAGACACCCTACGGGCAGCAGATGTGAGCATCAGCCCCATCCTCCTTCCCTCTTCCCTGGTATCCTGCATGGAAAGGTGCAGCAGAAGGGAAGCAGCTAGAGTCAATCCCTGTCTGGATGCGCTGGGAGCAGGACCGCAGAGCATCTCACGGTAGGTAGCTCTGGGAGAGATTTGGTGCAGCTGTCAGGAATCTGCAGCAGGATGGGAGGGCAGAAGCATGGAAAAACAATCCCCTTCATCTTGCAGTGCTATTTAAAGAGCAAGCTACAAATGTTGAGGAGATGGCTCTATTCTACAGAAAGCCTGGAATACAGGCTCTGTCTGCCTCTGGGCCTTGGTACAGCACAGAGAGCTTCAGACAAGTTATGTAGTCCCAGATGGAAACACTTTACCCTGCTCCCCCAGGAGGTTCAGGGCTGGGACTGTTTTGAGCCTCTCCCTAGATACCTAAATAGTTGCGACAAGCCCAGACAAATCTGCTGACCAAGTCAGTTGACCTGTCAAAGGAAAATGTCAGTCATTTGCCTCCTGCAAACAAAACATTGCAGGATTTTGACTAACGGCGGTCACAACTTGCTACAGATACCAGCTGTTCTTTAAGGTAAAGGACCAGGCAATGTCTTTTTGCTCAGTTTTTCTTTTTGCTCAGATTCACACACAGACAACAGTGAAAGTGAAGCATCTGCCCACACCCAAACTACCAACAGCTCAGCACCCGGGGAGCAGGCTGTCCTTGGGCAGCTGCCTGCTCAGTAGGATACATGCCAACTCGCCTTCATGATTTTACAGTTTTGATGAGTGAATTGAAGGAGGAGAAGCCAAACAACTCTCTTGGCTTCAAGGTCACAAACTGGTTTGGTAGCATCACGTTGTTACAGTATCATGACACTAGCTTGTTGTATCACTGTGACTAGACAATAATGTGATCAGCTCAGAAAAAGCTGTGCACTCCCAGTGCTCTGTGTTTTAACTGGAAGTTTTTAACTCCAGCTGGCCATGATGTGCAACAATGCAAAACCGATATGAAGATGTTCAAGCACATAGCTCAGTTGTTTTCCCTTTCAGAGAAGATGTAATGAAATTTGGCAGAAAGGGCTGACTCTCTAACTATTCATAGCTTCTGCCACAGTTTGCTGTAGAAAGAAAAGTCTGAGTACTATGGGAATGAAGCAAGATTAAGTAGTTACCTCAGGATATTTCCACCCTTTGTACCACATAGCCCCTAGTACCACTGAGTGGGGTCGGTCTGGACAAAGTTGTTGGCTACAGTAGTGGGTTTTCATCAAGGAAAATGTAACAAGTAATGAAGGTTTTCTATGGTGCTGGAAAGCTATAGCAAAAGCGGCCTCATTCCAATCACACAGACATACCCCTGTTCAAGGCACGTGTTGGTAGCATTGTGTATCACTGTGGCAGAAAAAAAAAGGTAAAAGGTCAGTCAGAGAGAGACAACAGAAAAATACCACTGAGGCAAAGAGAGACACACGGACAAGCCTTAACAACCACTGGGCTCGTGACCCTGGCCGAATGGAGGGGAGAAGGGGATTTAAATAGTGAACTGAGCAATTGCTGCCTGTCATTTGATTCTTGCTGTTCAGGAAGATGGGGCCATGTGCAGGTTTTGTGCCTGAGCCACACTGGATCAGAGAGGCATTTGACTAGTGCTTGGATACTTGTGGTGTTACAGAAAGTTTAGCTGGATTTCTATTCTGATCTTAAGTGGCTGGGTGAACATGGAAGTAAATCCAAAAGCCCTAGAAGAAGGCTGCTTTTATGGTAGAGGAAAAGTTCTGTCAATTTTAAATAATGTTCTCTAGATTATGCAGTGCTCTTGCTACCTTTAACTGGCTCATGGAGAATGTACTGTATGGCATGTGCCTCTTTCAGACTGTTTGTCCTAGATGGATAACAAATCTGGTACATGCTAAATCTTTCGGTCAGGAACTAGTGCACTTACAAATGGTCTGTGATAAGCTTAAGAATGCCAATTTGAAACTGAATCCAAAGAAATGTGAACTGTTTTAAAAAGAGATAATTTTTCCTCGGTCATTCGATCAGCGAGGAAGGAATTTCCACTGATAAAGCCAAGTGAGGGAGTGCAGAACCGGCTGGCCCCTTAGATCCACACAGCTTTTGGAGGCTCTGCTGTTCTACTGTACCACAGCAAAAGCTATTGCACGCAGGGAGGTAGAGAAACGCTTTGAGTAATCGAAGTGTGATGTGGTGGAGTTAAAGAGGGGCCACTTGTGACTGCTGCAGTGTTGCCTTACACTAGCTCTGCAAATCCTTCTCATATCAGCCACAGCTGTACGTCCTATAGAGCCTGAGCCCATGGGCCCCAGGAGGCTGTAAGTCTGATAGGCACATGAAAATACTTTATCTCAAAGATTCAGGTAAAGTAACAACAGAAAACGGTGTATTACTGCACATAACAAGAAATGAATAGCACCAATGCAAATACCAACTCTCCAACTGAATTAAACCAGCGATCACTACAAAGCACGCGGACGTAAAAAAATACCCTCCATGTATGGTGTGTCCCACTGCTGAAACAGGACATGGCTAGGAAGAATCCCTCCACTCTTCCCATAATCTCCAGTGCCATCTCTTAGCTACCACCACAGCAGCTTTTGTGGCTCAAGGTGAAAGGGAAAAAGCTAGTCTGTGATGGGCACAGGAGAGACTACCTAAATGGGGGCAGAAAGATAGGACCTCATCCTGTTGCTAGAAGCAGCAAAACCATACTGCCAGATTAAACCTTCGTCTTGGGTTACGTGCATCCAGTTATGGAAGTCAAACAAGGTTGTGTTTTCTTTCCCAAATGTTTAGGCAGAAGCCAGCTGACCTGGAGATATTTCAACTTCACATCCACAGCTATGGCAGCTGAATGTATGCCTGTATGTGGAAAAGTGGTACAGAAAGATATAGCTATAGGAGATTAAGGAAACGTTCTCCAGCTCTCAGGTACTACAGTGGTCCATATGGCTGCCCAGATATCTGAATTTTTCCAAGATGTGCTTCAGAAAAAAAAGGGAAAAAAAAAGCAAACACAAATCTATTTATAAAAACATCTGAAATGTATTTGGTTCAGATAAGTCTGAGAGCTTCTGGCTTCCCAGAATATTTTCTAAAGAGTTGTGAGGGAAGAGCAAATCCTGAAAAATAATGACCTTGACATAGTATCTGAGAGACAGCATTCTTAAGTAGTACTCCCTGGTTGTTTCAGTAACCCCTCACCCACTGAAAACCTTTCCATATCAACCATCTCTTCTTCACAAACTGATGTTCAGAGATTGCTACCAAGCTGACATCTGCTTGTTGGTGGTTTAATGATGCTGAAACAACCTGTATGGATGGTCTCAAGAGCCAGGCAGTCAGGGAAAGGAACAGATCCAGGCATGCAAGAGGACTGGAGCCTACCTCTTCAAAAGGAAGGATGAGGATACACAGGCATTATTCATAGTAAGAATCAGAAGGTAAGCTGAAGTAGATATTGCAGTTATATACATGATACACACCATAGAACTTTCACCCTAGCTTAAACCAGCAAGGTCATTTTTTGTCTGGAAATGGATGAAATGCCCAAGTGACCTCTAAATACCCTTTCCAGCACTTCTGATTTTTTCTAATTGCTTGAAGCGAACAAGGGACTGATCACTTGATGTGGTTTCCAAGGAGTGCAAGGCCAAGTGCAAGATCACCAGGTTTCTGCCATTCCAGAGTTCCCATTCTGTATTGCCTTCTGTCAAATGCATTCATGTACCACAGGTCAGCAAAGAAGACTTTTCATCCAGGAGCTGCATACCACAGAGCTACAGAGCTCATACGGGCAGCAGCTCTGCAACTCAAGGGTATTTTTTATGTGTTTTGCAAAGAGGGAGCCTGAAACCAAACAACTGCAGCATGCTCTCTGGGGGCTAGTTAATGTAGCTACTAGCCGGAGCAAAAGTTGCACAATGTTAGGGCCGAAAAGGTGTTAAGCCATAGGTCAAGTTCTTACGAGCCAAAAGAATTGCTGTGGCAGTCTAAGCAGCAGATTCTCCAGGTGTCTGGTGTGCAGCCCAAAACTGATTTGGATCATTTCTCTTAACAAATAATCACTTTCAGCAAACAGAAACTATGGCCTACCCAGGTTCATTAAGGAACTTCAGCTGGAGAAAACGCTATAGACCTGAGGTCATCACCTCCCACTTTCTTGGGCTAGAGCACCAACAGAGAAAGCAAGCAGATCAAGGCTCAGTTCTGCCTCCTCCACAGAAATGCATGTGAACTCTTTTGCATGACCATACTGGGCCTGGTATTTCAAATTCTCCTGTGGTATTTAAATAACAGCCAAGATCAAAAGCAAATTAGTAACTTTCCAGTTTGGTGCTTCACACGAGCACCTGAGAACACGGGGTTGTCAGACCCTTATAATTTATTATTAAGTAAAGAGTGATGGCTTGCTAATAAGCCCAGATCTGCATTAATAGTCCCTAAGTAATTCGAAGTGTAGAGAAGCATCATTCCATAGTACAGAGGTTTGAGCAGTAGCCTGGAAGGGCAGACATATGGTTTAAAATTCTCTCCAGCAGAAACAGTAATTCACCAAATCTTCCACCTTCTGCACAAGGTCTCCAGTAACTGAATGGAAGGGGTGTTCCTCCCCTCCAGTGCTGCTGTAAATGCAGCCCTTCTTTTACTTTGCCACCTCGAGGACTCCAAACCAAAAGGCTCAGTCCCATGAAAAGGAACATTTCTGTGTCAGACGAGACGAGACCTCAGCTTTTCATTTCCTCAGCAGAAAACAAAGCTTTGTTCAAGCTGTACAGACTCACTGCCCTCCTCCTTAGTTCAGGAGAAAAACAAACAAACAAAAATGTGTTTCCCCAGCAAATGCCCCAAATAACATGACTGTTGGCTTCACATATGGGCTGCTGAGCTCCCTGGCCAGACTGCAACAGAGGACAGACAAGCTCCAGGCACAAACTAGGAGGTGAACCAGACCAAACTACACCCCCAGGTATCACCCTAGCCACAAAACAGAAGCACACAATTGCACAATTTGAGAGAGGCTGATGCAAGCAGGGACTGGTTTTAATGAATATTGAGTCAGTCACTGCCTATTACAAAAACGGAACGGCCAGCAGAGCCAAGAAAGCGTAATTAGCATCGAAACAAAGCGACGAGGGGAAGGTCAGCAGCTAACATCGGACTGCGGGAGGGGGAAATCAGGTACAATGCTAAACAGCATGTCTTAGCTGGCACTGGAGAGGCCCAGTCAGGAAAGTCAGGGCTATGATGGAGGATGTTACTCACGGAAGCGCGAAGCTACGCTAACACGCCGCTACCGTGCCTTCTGCTCTGCAATGTACCCCAGCCAGTCCGCTCCCCACATCCCCTGCTCGTGTCTGCAGGTGTACGGCTTGAAGAGAACAGAGCAGGCCAAGAGATGTGTGGCCATCTTTGCATTTTGAAAGAAAGGAGAACATCTCGTTTGGCCAAAAAAACTGTTCATTCTTATCTCATGGACGAATGGATTTACTCAGGAAAAAGACATTTTTGGTGGATTTTCTGGGCTGGCCAAATGAACATGGAAACAACGTGCAGGACAGGGGAACAGAGGCAGTTAAACTGTCAAAGTGTGTTGACACCCCTGTCCTTGTGACACAAGCAACCCGTGCTTTGTTTATTTACATCCACCTGGCTTAGATGTTAACAGTTCTGCACAAAACCGGTAAGAGTTCTTTGCAAAAGAGTTTTTTATCATTTTAGCTAGGACTCCTTACATCAGAGATGAATGTAACCTGTCAAAGACAAATCAGATGGGGAAGATTAAGGACAGAAAAAGAGCGATCATCAGAAAACATATTCATGTAGTATCATTACATTTTTACTATGGGCAGCGTAAAACATATGTTAAAGTAAAACCACTTCTTAAATGCAACTCAGAAATGTTGATCTATTTTCCGTGTACCCTAGAAAAAGATGAATATTGGTCATCTGGGAAATGTAATTTGTCCTCATCTCACAGGGTTGTAATAGAATGATTTTATGGTCAAATGGTTTAGCAATGGAAGTAAATAGGATAACCATGCAGATGCTTCATGGTGATGAACTTTATTTTTTTTTCCTCTTGTAAAAGAAAGGGGAAAAAAAATCCCTTTTATGGGAGATGGAGGACGTGCAGTGAAGTTTCTCCTTACTTTTATTTCTCCACAGTGTATTAAGAGCAGCCTCTAGTGACGGTTGGTAGCCATTACATTTCATTATACCAGCTTTAACACAGTGCATGCCTAGGGAAACACTTCTTAACTATTTCTAATACATTTAAAAAAATATAAATAAAAAACTTGTCTTAGATATCTTATGAAGAGCACCAGCCATTAAGCACACAGCTACTTCTGAGTAACATCTCATAAGACTCCTTAAACTAGAATAAATGGCAGTCATTAAGGCTAACATTTGTTACAAAGAAAAAAGCAAAACCCAACCCATAAAATAAGCTTCTACGTCACTTGACGATTACATTTAACCATTTGAGTCATCAGAAATTGCAAGTTTCTGTTTCAAAAAGCAGAGAGCACTGCTATGAAGGACCAAGGAGCCAACCTCACGGAACTCGAGGGAGTCGTGACAAGCTCGTGTACACTGCTGTACACAGCAGGCACGCCGGACTCTGGCATGGTGGTTATTTTACCT
>JAAGNO010013141.1:7429-20279 GCA_033439905.1 Ceryle rudis | reverse complement strand
ATAAAATAACTTCCTAGCAAAACCAGGGATGTGTAATTTGCAGCAATCATAAACACTCATAAACTCCCTTACGCCATCCTGAGCCAGATATTTGTTAGTTTTTCCCACCTATAGCAACTGAGGCATTAAGAAGATATTACCTCTCTTTGCAAACTTGACTTTATGAACACACACACTTGTGCTTCCAGGGGCTGTGGAAACAAGCGTCTGCCCGTGCCCCTGCTGGGTAACTCGCTGTGCTCAGCAAAATGCTGAGGGGCCATGGCAGGACCCACGCTGCAGTCGGGAAGAAGCTCTCTCTGCTGAGGTGTGGCAGGGAATGGAGGGGCTGGTGCTGCACAGCTGCTCCCCCCACCACCTCACAACAAAGCCCTCAACATTTCCAAAATGGGCTCATGTTTGTTGTGGGTTTTTTTGGCTGTAATGTGTTCTTTTATTCCTCACTGAAAAGAAGTTAGGAAATACTTGTTTAAGGAACTTTAGCACCTGCCTTTCTCTAAGTCATTAGTTCATTCACAGAAGAGCAAATGCTCCACCACTGCCTGGGATGGCTGCTGTCCTGCAGCCACGGGTCTGTGCAGATCTCCAGAGAGCTGTTCCCGCCAGTCAGACTCTGCTTACAGAAAATGGACCCAAGCTCACGGTCATGACTGCGTCTGTAGCCTCAGTGATTCAGTGACACTTTCACAGTGCTATAAAAGGGAAGCTGGAGAGCAAGAGCGAGGCCGGGAAACAGCGTCCCAGGCAGGACAGCAGCCAAACGTCAGGCACCTGTCCCCTCAGCACCGGAAGGGCAGCATCAGGCCCAGGCGGTGCAGCCTCTCTCAGCCTCTCTCCCTCGGGCAGCCGGGAAGGAAGGAGACGAGTCTTCCTTACATGGCTGACTTTCCGTGGGCTATGGGGAACAAAGCCTGGTGCCCAGCGGTGGGGCAGAGTTCACCCTGACAGAAAAAAAAGGGTTCAGAGCACAAGGTCCCTGTCCTCAGGCATGCCCCCTGCCTCCCCTCACACATACCTCCTGTGGTGGGGTGGCCTTGTTCTTACGCAGTCTGACGGGGCCGAGGCCTCTTCTGGATATTCAGCTCGTGCTGCTGTTTTTCTCTTTTAAAGTAAAAGCTTCTCTCTGAGAGCACGGGTCTGGGCTCAGACTTGGCTCTGGGCAAGAGCTGAGCTGGGCCCCTGCAGCAGGGTGACCTCCTACAGCTGTGCCCCCACCAGCACCTGGGGTGACTCTGGCTTCACCTCACGCCAGTCATTGGGCAATGAGGTCGCTTCACAACCCCCAAAGAAGTCTCTGCCTCAGCTGCCCTTGTGGGCTCTCCCCAGCAGGATCACCCCCAGTCCGCTCTGCCTCCTCACCAGGGCATGGCAGCAGTGCTTGGAGATATGCTGAGCCCAGGGGAGGAGATGGTCCCTCCCAGCACAACACAGCCCTGATCATCCTGAGGCCACCGTCATGAGGGAGATCTCTGTCAGGGGGCTGGGACCCTACCAAGGGTGTATGTCTTCTCCCCATAGCAGACAGGGCTGCAGGAGGGAGAAAGGAAGTCCCTGCCACCATGCTGCCCCATTGCCCCCCTGCCTGGGGTTGAGCAGCACCCAAGCCTTCAGCAGTTTGAGTCCCCCAACACCACCAGGTGCAGAGGTGGGCGGCTGGGGCCACTTTCATTACAGCCACTCATCAGATGCTAATCCAATCATCCTGCTAATCAAATCAGGCCGCACTGCTAATTAAATCACCCTGTGGCCCCCAGCAGCACTTCACAGAGCTCTTGGCATTGCGTTGGCCATGCCGGCAGGTGACCTCTGCTGAAAGCCCCCCAGACCTGCTCCCTCTGGGGAGGACAGGCAGTAGGGTCACCACCAGCCACACCTACAGAACAGGCTGAGGTCCTTTGCCAGCAGCAGCCCATACCCTGCCCAGCACACAGCAGAGAGCAGGATGGATGATAATGAGGCACCAGTTACTGGTTTTCCACATCTCAGCTTAGCTGGGGAACCTGCCACCTACATGTGCTGGGAGCAGAGGCCACCCGGGCTGGGTGCAGATGCTGGGGCAGGGAGTTGGTGTCTGCAGCACTTGCAGTGACAGCACAGACAGCTTCAGGATAATGTTGCTCATAATTAGCTCACACAAATTAGCAGAGAAGCACTCCAGCACCCTGGTCCTTTTCTCTCCAGGAGTTATTCCTGAATATTCCCAGTTAGGTCTATTAATCAAAATAAGAAAGAACACCCATTTCCTTATGAAATGCTTCCAGTGCTATCATGATGACATAGTAGAAGGTGCTGAAAAGAATGTTAACATTGTTCCTTTTTAATGTCTCTCTGCTCAGGAGCTTTTTGAAGACACCACAAAATATGCCGTATTAATATTTCTTTTGCTTCAAAAGCTGATGGATGTAGGAGAGCATCCTGAAGCGTCTGGCTCATGTTTGGAGCGAGGTCTAACTTTAATTGGATTTTTTTTTTTTTTTTCCAAACTCGGAGCTGAAAGAAATTAAGGAGACAGTCATAACAGCATTGTTTGTATGAAACCTATTCACAGCTAAGGCTTTAGCATTCTGTGAGCTAGCATGCTTCTCCAAAGGTCTGCTAGTTAATTGGCGCGTTGTTTAAGGGAAGGTTTTAATGGTGTAGGAGGCATAAGCCTTTGTAAATAATATTATCTTAAATGCAGAAGGCCTTGTCATGCACTCCTTGCTCAGACAAATCTCCTTTCGCGATCATCTGGAGTTTTGTCTGAGTAAGGAGCGTAGAATCAAATCCGTAATGAGCCAAACGCTCAATCAAGTGGTACAGAAAAACACATTTAAGCAGTTTTCAGTCACATCTGCTAGGCATCAGTACTGCTGCGATCTCACTAGAGGGAGCAATTTATTTTGAAATATTAGTCAATATTAGCTCAGTGCTTAGCCGAGCCACCGGTGGGTCAAAATTAAGAAGACTTTTCTGAAGCAAGTACACATTTTAAGATAAAAAGACAAACAAGAGGAATAGAGAAATTAAAAGACAGCGCTAGTTAAAAATTCTAACTTCTGAAACAATGGGTTGTAAACAGAAAAAGGAATGTGTGCGGCATATGGAGATGATTTTTTTATGTTGTTTTTTCCTGCTGAAACATCTACAGTAGAGGTTTTGTCCCTGTTTCCAGTAGATATTCCTGCTTTCAGGGAATACAGATCATTTTGGTTGGCCCTTGATGTGAAGTTTTGCTTTTATTTTAAAACATGGACAGAGCTATTCTCTTTTTTATCATAGGCTGTAAAAGGAAATAAATTCCCAGATGCATCGCGATTCTTAGCAGTATTGCTAGCACTCGGGCTCTGTCAACATTTCCATCTTAAATCATTATTTAATGTTGAGTCATAAACACCTTTCTGTAAATATTTATTTAGTGCCTGACAAGGTCTCCCCTCTAAAGGGGTAAAGGGGTGGTGTTGCTCAAAAAAAACCCAAACCAACAGGGTTTTAAAATATTTTAATGATACTTTAAAGGCTGTGTTCTAAATCTGTCATGGTTCAATACTGTCCTTATTCGATGTCTATATCGGGGTAAGTTTGTTCTGGACTTGTACAGTGCCTGGCACAGTAAAGTTCTCAGAGACCCGAGGCACTGCAGTGAAAGCAAATAATACAGATTTAATACTGACTGTGTTTATGCAGTGTGACCCTGAGTACTGCTTAGCTCCTGGGTCCCGCTGTCTGCCTCAGCTATGTCTTGACTCTGTGTTGGGATGAAATGTGGGAATGCAATCCCTCTGTTTTGCCCCCTTCCCTGTCTGGAGGGAGGAAAAGGGTGTCTGTGGGCTAGGAGGGAACCAGAGTGACCTCCGTAAGGTGTGGTAACATGGACTACCCCTGTCCCACAGGCAAGACACAGCCACGAGGAACTAATCCCTCCTCACAAAGCCGAAATGATCATCTTTGTGCATCGACGCGAGTGCAGAAGCTAGCTCTTTGTTCCATGTGCTCAGCAAAGAGTCGCTGGATGCAAAATGACCAAGTCTGTTAGCTCCAGTGGATTTTGGATACAGCCTTTAAAAGCCCTAAACCTGCCATCTGGTCCACTAAAGAAAAACCTTCTCTCTGTGGAGCTCCAACTGCTTGATATATTTTGTGGGATGGGAACTGGAAAGGTCTAGATGTTAGTAAGCAAGGTAACATCACTACCCTCCGTGGTATGTATTAGACAGAAGCTATCATTATTAGCAGAAATTATCAGCATCACAGTTATGTTTGGTGACAGTGCTGGCTCTGTGCTTTATGCAGATAAAAATCAGTTTTTACTTTCAAGATCTGAAAGGAGAGGCCAGTTTATGCACTTCAGGAGGCTGGATGGAGGTACCCCAGGCTCTGGCCGCGCGCTGGTACAGAGAGCACCATGTTATGCTTAAGGAAGTCATGCTTGTGATACAGCAGGACCTGCCTGGATCTACGTGCCATTTATCTCAGAGTAAGAAATTGAAGCAGAGCCTGAGGAATAAAAGAGGAAAAGAAGGGCCTTGCAGTCTTCATCTCTATCATGGCCTGGAAGAGCAGCCTCCCTTTTAGTGCCACTGACATTTTACTGACAAGAAAATCAAATCTCAATTTTCACTGGAAGGTTTTAAAAGAATGGCAACCGCAAGCAAATGCAGATTTAAGGCTACCCTCAAATGTGATTGAATAGTGGGAGAAAATAACTCTCTGTAGTTCTAATCTCTACTAATCCACCAGGGGTTTTATTTTTGGTTCCAGACTGAGATTTTTCTGGTAATACTTTATACAAAAAACCAAATCAGGCCCTGGTTTATTCTACTTGCCTTACTCTACAGGTGAAGGGAGATTTAGTAGATGTGGCGTCAGGCAAGGAGGAAGTGAAATCTGACAGACCGACAGAAGATGACTAATACCCAGTTCATAGAGAAAGTCTTTTTGTTAACACTGATGTAACTTCTTTGCTGAGCGAGCAGGGAGAAATCTGTTTGGTTCTTTCGGCAAAGTGTTGAACCACAAGCTTCAGCATAAGCACAACTTCAACTATGTGAATAATGTCACTGACTGACTTCATATCTATATACACACTGCTGGAAATTTTAAAACAGTTGCATCTTCCTGCAATTGCCGAGGGATCTCCCACGGCCTTGAGAACATTTCCAGAAAGATAATTCGGAATACTAAAGGAGGTTTTAAGAAATTAAACGACCATGGGTACAGATTGCCTTTGTCTGCCTCCCCTGCAGTTTACAACCATTTCTGGTGACACCTACCACTGTTTATAAATATAAATTTCTGGTTTGTTAGACTTATTGCATGACCTACTTTTATCACGTTAGGTCAAACAGTGCTGATGTAACCGAATAGTGGGTAGTACATAGCAGCCCATGTCGTATCTAAAAATTCCTTTAGCAGATTAGCTCAACTGAGGCAGCGGCAATAGCCTGGATCACGAATTGCTTGATTTGAATTTGTGAAAATCCTGAGTGGCCTAAAAACCAATTTAAACAAGTTATGTATGTAAAGTGCACATAATCCTTTAATATTTAATAAATCCATAATATTCAGTTGTCCATCTCATAAGAAACTTCTTTATGGACTAGAGCTCCTTTGGACTAGCAGCGATGTTGGAAGGACAAATTTAGCCCTTAACAAATTTATGATATTATTTGTTGCCCATTAAAATGTTGCTGGTTTAATGGAGATTGAGATTCTTACCATGACAGACATTTTAGGAACGCTTCAGAGGGCTCTGTATTTCTATTATTTTAAAATTCTTGGTATTACATGTAAAACCCAAAATGTTACATGTAAAAAATTAGATAAATAAAATAAAATAAAATAAAATAAAATAAAATAAAATAAAATAAAATAAATAAATACAGCTGTTGTATTTTTTTACAATCCTAAACTTAAATACAAATTCCTTCCTTCTCCACATATGATTGGAGGAGGGGAGGTTAAGCTTTCGCATTCACCAAACTATGCCTAATTCACACGACTAGAGTGCTGTACAAAACCCACAAAGGCATCCAGTAATCAATTCTTTGGAGGAAAGTGGGTTCATGTATTTTTGTTACAAGAAAAAGTTGTGCTTTGCAAAGAGCCCTTTGCCCTGTGAATTAGCGGTGCACTGCTGTTAATCTAAGTGGATTAAAAAAGGGTAAAGACGCCCGGTCCATGAAAGCCTGCTCTGCAGCCAGATTTTGTACAAGTGTAACCGTCGGTTCTGTGGGAGACCTGGGGGGAAAGCACTAGGGGGGTCTTTTAACTGCATCTACAGCTCCTGGTATCAATTCACTTACAGTGGCAGGAAGGTGCTTGCAATTCATTCCTTTTCCTGGTGAGGAATAATAATATCAGCATGGGGTCTTTATATTGGTATAATGGCAGTCACGATGTGGGGGAGAGGGGAAAGGTTGAGCTGGTGCTCTTATGTCCAAGTGGTTGAAGCGACACAGCTTCTGTGTGCAGACCTGGCTGAAATAATGAGTTTCCCAAGAAAGACGACAGCACCATTCTGCAGTTATAAAGCACTGGGCTTAAGAATTTTGCTCGTGAGCATATCTAGGAACTTGGCATGCTGACTAGATAAATGTTTAAAAATAAGTCTAGTGCCCAAGCTGACAAGCTTGTGCCTTTTTTGAATATATTCATCTGAAGAAGAAAATCTGAAAGTCTGTTTCATTTGACTGAGGTTCTCATCAGGGATGTCATGCTTACTTGCCATTTTCCTTACTCACCTAAATATTTTTGGTATCTAGAGACAAAGAAGATAAAGAGGGTTGTGCTCTATTAATCACCCTTCTCTTTGTTCTCAAGCTACCTGTCTTCCTTCTATCCCTCCTCCAAACACACCTCCCTTGCCAAATCTTTAGAAAAAAACTAATCGCTGCTATGTTCTTTCAGGGACTCTAGCACTTACTGGTACATGTAATACTTGTGTCTGATTTGTTTTGTTGGTATCTGAATGGGAGCCAGTTAAAAAAAAAAAAAATCACATAAAAATTGAATTTTATAAATAACAGATGTGGTCTTTTTTGGTGAAAAATGTTTGGGTTTTAAAATGTTCAAAGTTTTTAAGAAGAAAAAAAAAATTAATTCTGTTTGCTTATTTTGTTTTTTCTATTTTTCTTTTGTTCCTGTCTCTATTTTCCTGAGGGTAGAGGGCAACTGAAATTTTCCTGGGAATGACAAAAAGGAAAAGTATTGCCTTTGTTTTTAACATGGTGAAATGAGCACAGAGAGGCTAAAGTCAAGAAGTTTCCAGAAAACTCTGATACCTCAAGGATGACACTCTATTCTTCAGGTACTCACTGTTACGTGGCACAAATCCCACTGGCATTATTTACCTCTAACATGTCTAGAAATTATTTCCATTGGGCAAAATAAGGATTGAAGAAAGGATTTGACAGAAAATTGTGGTTTTCGATTCTCTATTAGAGCCAACACTTCTGATAGCTTCCTGTTCTGCCACATGAGGATCTGGGTGGCACTGGTTACAAACCTTCTCAAACTCCATGTCCCATGTCTCTCTTCTCTAGCCATTGTAACAACAAGTAATAATCTCCGTGCATAGGTATGAAACTGCTCATATATAGCTATAAGCTACTAACTGCCAGTGTTGACTTGCAGCAGAGCCCTTCTATGCCCTCAGATCTCCATCCTGGTGCCTACTGCAGCTCCAGGCCAGGTGTGGGGAATATTGCACAGCAAAGTCCTGACCCAGCGCGGGCTGGGGACATCGCCAGGACACGTACCAGTGCTGTGCAAGTCTAAAGTGCTGCCAGTCCCAGGCAAATAGGCACCATCCCAGGAGCTGAAGCTGCACACCAGTACTGTTCTTTGGCCCCCTGTCCCCAACCATGAGTGAAGATTCACCTTGAGGCTTCTCAGCTGTGTCACAAACCACCATTTTCCTCTCCCAGGATAAGAAGACAAAGGCAGAGGCAGCCTGCTTTGCCAGGCTGGGGACAAAGAGAATGGGATAAGCCACAGCTGGCTTCCTGTGTGCAAAATCCTGGGGATGGAGGCATGTGACTCCCAGTCCGGCAGACGGTGACAACCCCTCTTCCTTGCCAGCCACAGCCTCTGCCACCTCAGCCCTAAGCCCTTCCTGGGTGGAAGCAGCAGCCACCTGGCTTTGCACAGCCAGAGGTGATGCAGGCAGCAGGACACGGCCACGCAGGCAGAGCTGCTTTCCCCAGCCTGCTTTTCACCACACCAGTGAAGAACTCCTCTAACCACAACCACTTCTGCCACCTTCCTTATCCATGCCCATTGCCTGCTGCTCACACTTACAAACTCCAGAGAAGATAGAACCTTTTCAGTCCTTCCGAATGCCCTTGTCGGTGCTGTCTCTCATGGTCTCCAGCTGGGCATCTCCCTCTGTCTCAAGAGATGTTTAGCTCTCCATCATCTCAAAGGAGAAAGCGCTCAGCCCTCCATAAATTTCAGTCTGGTCTGGATGACTTAATTCTTTTGGCAAGTTCTACTTTACAAAAAGTGACAATTGCAGCCAGCACTTGGCCACAAACTGCCCTTAAGATCTTCCCAGCTGGCCAAGGACAAGCTTGACCAGCTGAGAGGAGCCCGGGCTGGATAGCTGGGGTTCAAAAGTACAGCCTGCGGGTCTGTTTGACAGATGACTGGGTGGTTCCAGAAACTGAAGCAAGCAGCAGCCCCCACCTTGGCATCATCGTGGGGAACCGGCTGAGATGTTCTGCGGCATTCTGGCTTTGTAACACATTGATGCGTGCTTTCTACAGCAGCCATAGTCTGATGAGAGCTGGCAGGAGCTAAAGCACATGTAAGCTTCAGAGAATTTAGCTGCCCAACTCTAATAAGTCTCTCCAGAGTATGTCCAAACTCAAGTTTCACAAATTTGGATGATATTATTTAGGAAAGCAAAGGGCATGATCCCAACATCAGAGTAACTCTGTCAGCAACTTCACATTCCTGCTCCTAAGCACACGCGAGCCAGTGCGTTGCAGCAGGACAGAGGTGGGTTTCTAAACCCTTTAGAAAATGAGCCAAATGACAGGTTAATTTCATTATCCCTGGAAATACTGGCTGAGCCATTTCTGCTGAATCTTTAACCAAAAGATAAATAAATCATCAACCAAAGATAGACATCCTTCATATATGTTTTTAGGATGGAGGAAAAGTCTGGAAAAAATTGAAGTGCCTAAAATAGTCTTTTACAAAAGGCAACTTTACATTCTTCTGGATGTAACAGTGTCGTGTTTCCCAGTTCCCCAGGGTTTACTGTTACAGGCATCCCTGCCACACCTTTCTCCAAAGTACTTCTTCAAGGAACAGGAAAAATGTTTCACAAGTCGTGTGTTAAAAATAATCTCCTCACCATTAGCAGTGAAGTTAAATATGCTTCAGCGTAGGATCTTCCCTCAGCTGCTCAGATCCTGTTATCCAAAGGACCTCCTGTGTGCTGTCTTCCCCTCCCCTACAGAATAAAATTAAGCTGTCCCTATCCCATCCCATCTTCCCCTTCCTGCAGTTATGGTGAGGGAGTTTTACAGTCCAGAAGCTAACTGAGCTGCAGGCAAAAATATCTGAGGCTTCTCTGTTTGTTTGGAGGCATCTAAGAGAATAAAGTGTGGTCTGGGGCTTCATCATGGACCAGCACCATCCTCCTCCTCAAGAGTCTTCAAAGCAGCTGTGACCAGCAGTGTCCTATGACTGTAGTTTCCATGTAATCCTCCTCCTTTTTTTGACAGTAATGTCTAATCTAATACGACCCCATAGGATTCACAAGCCATTGAGAAAAACACTTCTCCCAAAATCTTCACAAGCAGATCCCTGGGAGGGTCAAGGACCTGGGTCTATGGCAGAAAGAGAAGCATCTTTCTGTGAAGTAGAAAACACCACTGCCTTTTGCATTTAGATGCATTGAGGTGGGGAAGTTAAGTGACGTACCCAAGGTTACAAAGCAGCCAAGTAGTGAGCAGAAAAAGATATCTGGCATCCAGACTCTTATTTGGCTCTAGTTTCTATTCTTTCATTCACTGATGCTTTCAAATCCGTAGTTAATGTTGCCATAATGAATTTAGAAATGAATACAACTAAATATTTTTTCTTGTGGGCAATAAAGATGAGTTGATTTTGCGCAGTTGTAAAATTCTGTTATGTATAAAGAATTCTTTATTTTATAATAGCTATTAGAATGTTTGTTTGTGGGATTTTCTCTGTCTGGAAGCTTCAGAAGAAGCATTGCTCTGAGCTAATCATTTAGCAAAGGACAAAGATGCTTTAGATTGCTGACTTGTCCTATAGTTAATGGTTCTCTCAGGCTTTTCTCTGTCAAATGTGGCAACTATGACATCAAATGTTATCTCTGTAAACACATGCCAACTCAAAATAGCACGGGGGTTGGGGGGGGAAGAACGGAGAGTTCCTTATCCTATATTTTAGCCAAGATTATGGTCACCAGGATGTTCCTCTTAGCACAGAAAAAAAAATAGACTTCAGATCAACTCTGCTTTCCAAAAAATAAGTTTTAAAAAATAAATGACTAATCCAATAAACCAGTTCACTTTCAAAATAGCACTTGTAGGGGATCATACTCTGAGTGCATAAAATATGAAATCCTAATTTCTGCGATGCCAGAATTTGAGTTATATTATTTGCAGAGGCTCTCTATAGACATGAGGACAGCCACAGCTGTTAGATACTTTTTTTCCAAAGTTTTTGCAGGACAGTGGACTGTCAGTTCAGACAAACAGACTGTTTTCTTGATCTGCCACTGATCTGCCATGTGACCTTGAGCAAGTCTTTTCACTTTTCTCTAGCTCTGTTTCTCCTCCTACAATTTGCCTTATCTATTTAAATGGCAGCCTTTCTGAGCAGGGAATTTCTCACCTTGTGCTAGCTAGCAGTGCTTAGCTGAATGTGAACTCGTCTTCCTTGGGATCATTGTATTGCAAAGCTAGCAAGTAACACTGATTAAAAGCACTGGTATAAAATAGTAATAAGCTATTTTTCCAAAGGGGATCTTACTACTACTCAGAGGAGCAGTAATATCCCCTTCTCCAGTACTTCACTTCTACTGCTCTTCCCGTGCAGGAGCTGAAGCTGTGATGTAGCATCACCAACACCACCCCTTTATGGTCAGGTTTTTGGAGGCAAGCCTCAAAACCATGAAGATGTGGGGTGTGGCAGCATGAAGCAGAGCTGGCCAGGCTGTGGCTGCTGAGCTGCACTTGGCTTAGGAGCAGGTTGAATCTGCTCCCATGCTGGGCTTTATCAACAGGGATGAGAGGTGCTCCTAATCCTGGCTGTGAGTGAAAGTGAGCCTGTGGAGCCACCACGGTTCTCCTCTGCCTGCAGTGCTGGACCTCAGCCCCCCAAAACTCGCAGCCCCAGGTTGGCAGTAGGCATCGTCCCAGGGGTTGGGGACAGCTAATGGTGGCCAGCTCCAAGAAGGGTCAGGCTTACAGGCAACACAACCCTGCTGAGCCATCCAGAGCAAAGCCACAGGCATTACTGCGTGCAAAGCTCTCTCCCTTTAACCTGCACACCCAGCCTGAAGTGCCAGAGGACAGATAACCCAGGTGGTTCACAGCCCACCAAGCCCCCTGTGACTGAGGAGGTAATGTAGACGCAGCCGAATGACATGTCTGCTCACCAGAAAAGTGCCACAGCCTGCACGAGTCTTTCTGGTGTGCATAATTGTCACTGGCTGTGTCTCAGAATGAAATGCGCTGTGAATAAGAACAGGTATAGAGTACAGAGGCTTGCCACACACGTCTTCAGAGTCCTAGGTAGCGGTGCACCTCTCCAGAATTTATATGCAAGACATACCCATTTAGCGGGGCACTTGCATGTGTGGCACCTGTTCCTAAATATTGGAAAAAGTATAAAATAAAAGCCATCTGAAGGAGGGGCTTTTCTTCATTTGTCATGCCACATTATCTGCAGACATCTCTGAGCAAGTGACCTGTGCAGCCTACAGAGCTGTGTCCTGACAGACCCTGGGTTAGAGACTGTGACCTACAGACCAATGGTGCAGGGAAACTCTCTCTTCCCCCAGAATCGGTGACATGAAACACGTTGGAGTGGGGAGTTTTTCTGAGGCTGAACCAATGATTCTTGGATGGAAGGTATGTTTTGGTTGGGGATATAATGTGTGCTGCAGCTTATGTTGACTTTGGCCACGCAGCTTATTATCCTAACTAGGAGATGTTTGTAAATATGCCCAGAAATATCTAATATATTTTACAAGCCAGACGCAAGCTGTCAGGCTGCAGCACATCCATAGCAGAGCTGTTTCCTCAACATTCTTCCTCTAAATTAGACAAATGCCCAGACTGTTTAAGGCAGCAGTTCTCTTCACAGAGCAGGATTGCTTAATACATCTCCCAGGAGAAATGTGCCTACCTACCTCATCGGCACGATTTTGGGAGCTGAGGCTTTCTCCTGAAAGGGTTGTTCGGCACATGCACATCATCCTCGCAGCATCCTCGCAACATCCTCACAGCATCCCAGCCAAGCACACACCTCCCCCCTCCATCTGGAAGCTGGGGAGAGTCATCATAGGGGAGTGCAAGCTGTGTGCCTTTCTCTCGCGCACACACGGCAAATCCCAGAGCTTTCTGCCTGGAATCCCCCTGAGTCAGCGAACAGCTGGGATTCTATCCCAGTCGGGAGGCAGCTCTCAGAGGAACATCTGGCACCGGTCTCTGTCTTGTCTGTTGCTCCTTCACACATCTACTTCCTTAAAAAGAGCTCACTGAGGGAGTGGGGGGGGGGGGGGGGGGGGGAGGGGGGGCCAACCGCTCGGGGTTTTTTTGGTCCCTAAAAGAGGACAACCCTGTTGCACTGCCAAACAGAAGTTATTTTGTTTCATAAAAGA
>JAAGNO010013140.1:29250-42927 GCA_033439905.1 Ceryle rudis | reverse complement strand
GTTGGGATAAGAACAGTTTAATAAATGAAATAAGAATATTATTATAATAATAGAAACAATAATAATGTTAATGAAAAGGAAGATAACAAAAAAGAAAGTCAAATAAAACCCAAGAAAGACAAGGGATGCACAATGCAATTGCTCACCACCTGCTGACAAATGCTTGGGCAGCCCCATAGCAGTGTTCGGCCCCTCCTAGCCAACTCTCCCCAGTTTATACACTGGGCATGACATTATATGCTGTGGAATATCTCTTTGATCTGTTAGGGTCAGCTACTCAGGCCGTGTCCCCCTCCAGCTTCCCATGCCCCTCCAGCCTTCTCACTGACAGGGCACGAGAAACTGAAAAATTTTTGACTTAGTATAAGCACTACTTAGCAAGAACTGAAACTATCATAGCATTATCAACATTATTCTCATATTAAATCCAAAACATAACACTATACCAACTACTAGGAAGAAAAATAACTCTGTCCTAGCTGAAATCAAGAAAGACACAGGACAGACTACACAACCTAATATTTTTGCTTTCTCTCTGTGCTCGTAATTCTTGGAAGATCCTTGAATAACCTGCTGATTCCACAATACCAGGGGCTCTAACATGTATGCTTTAAAGGCATATGAAGAATGTTTTTATTCTAGTGCAAGCCTTGATGCAAGACATACCCAAAAAGCCATTTCTGGGTGCCAGTGATTTTGGCTTTTATTCCTATTCCCTGATGGACTAGCAAAGTCATAAACTCTCTGAAGTTGTGCAAGTCACTTCAATGTTTCTAAGCCTCAGTTACTCTATCATTATTCAGTAAAAAAATGGGAATAAGAATACTCAGCTTTCTAAATCATTTTGAGATCTGTTTGGGTTTGTACAGAGAAGGAATGAAACACATTCCTAAATGTCCAGGCTCCAGTCCAGCTTTGCTGCATTTTCAAGCTTAAGGTGCCATAAGAACACACTATTTTTGTGAGCATAGATAAATTAAATAGATTAAATGGTTCTGATTTATCCTGTAATACATTATTGAAATTTTTAAAATATGCATACTGTAGTTAAGGACTAGCTGCTCTTATCACAACAAGCCAAGAGTTAGTTCTGCTTTGTTTAGGCAGGAATTAGATGACCTCAAGGAAACCATTTAATCTATCTCAATATGCCAACAGATCACACACAATAAGAGAAACATTTTTACACTGTGTCTTAGACAATAGCTTTGTTTAAAACTAACGTGGTTATCCCTGGATAGCACTATGGCATGCTATGTTGAAATATTTTGTGTTTCATTTTGACCATATGCTCATAAAGGTTAGATCAACCACTACAGCACCCTTCAAGCTCCACTTACAAAGGTTCTGTAAGTGCTTTTCAAAATATTTCAATAAAGCAACAAACTATGTAATTATTAAAAAGTGAAAATGCATTCCAGTGTTTCATACAGATCAGCAAGCATCATCAAGCTCAGGTTTGTTTCACAAAATGAAGGCCTTGTATATGGCTTGTAAAGAAAGTGACAATTACTGGCTTGAACTAAACAAGAATCTTCACAACATACTGGATGAAATTCTCCCATCCCGAGCTTCCTGAGTTATAGTGAAACTGGGCTTTCTAACATAGTAATTACTCCCTAATCCACAGATGAAACCTGCTACAAGAAGTGTACAAGGTTACCTGAGCTGAAAATTAAGCTTTCCATCTATATGGCAGAGATAAAGGTTAACGTGACCACACCACACATACTTTGAAAGTAAGAAAGTTGCAGCCGAATTTGTTATTGTTCACTTAGTCCTATTAATTTGGAAGTCAACTCTATGATTTCCTGACAATAAACAAAGGGAATGAACAGGTCAAATTTAAGTCTTACCATATTTATAGATTACAATTATTTTTCCTCTATGTCATGTATTTCTTTTCTATTAACATATTATTGATGTTTAAAAGGGAAGACCACAGAGAATCAGTGTTCTTTTTCAGCTTCATTTTTATTTGTGAGGCTGAATATGTCAACTTCTTACCAGCTTTTATCAATGCAGTAAAAAGAAGGGGAAAAAACCCTGTACCTACATCCAGCCTCATATTGAGGTATTCGATTTTATTCAAGGATCTTCCAAACTGATCAGGATTCACTGGAAAGATTTGTGACATCTCACAAACAAAGACAATATCTTTCTTATTGCTATGGTCATTGCTTCTTAGCCCCTCAAAAATGGTTTTGGGTGTCCCTTGAAATCTACGCTGAATCTTGGAAATAGGTGGTTGATACAGATAGAGGCTTTTAGAGAACACACGACTTTATAATGTTTTATAGCATCCTCATCACCTCATCATCCTGAGAAAGGTGATTTATGGCTCTTATAACCAGTTACTATCTGGATCTGACTGTCATAATTAAATCTTTCTCAAAATTATATTAAAAAAGGTTTTCTCCAGGCCATGAATTGTCTTGGAATAGAAGGCAATCAGATGATATAGAAATCTGAATAAACTTCAAACAAAATAAGTGACATGGAATAAAAAGGATTTATGACTTCAAACATGAAACTAGATAATAGCATTTATAAGCCTATAAATTTAAAAGCTCCCAGACTAATTTAAAAGCATTTTGGCGATACTGCCAGATGAGAAGTACATAAACAGAAGGTTCCTTTGATTATCAGAGTGTTTGCTTCTGAAAATTAGAACACAGCCATTTATCAGAGGGTGTTTCAAGGATATAATCAGTTAAAGATATTCAAGAATTGAGGTAATTTAGTATGCTGAATGTCAATCAAACTGTCAAAACATGAAGCAGTGTGCCAATGTAAATGCAAAGTATGCATATGCTAAGGTGACGTGATAAAGGAATAAGGGACAGTTATGTTTCTGATGTGTTACAGTACTTTGAATACAGTCATGAATGTGTGAATTCAAAGGATGTACCTGCACAGTTTCAAAATGCAGAGCTATATGAAATGAATGATGAGCTTCAACAGTAAATTACTGTTATTCTGATAGATATCAAATAATATCTCCACTTAGTCACTAGTTGAAAGAAGTGTGTAGGAGGGCATGACACTTTCACAGTGTCTTTCTGAATTTCATAACAGCATCAGAAGAGACCTTCATGTAGGAGCTCTCTTGTCATGGAAAACTCATCTTCTAAGGAGGGGTTTCAATCAAATTGAAAATAGGCAAGAGCCACAATAATACAGTTATGTCAGTATAAAGGCAAAATGAAAACAAGCTGATAGCTCAGATTCCCAGAAGGACAGATCTTGATGACATCTGTTTCCTGTGGCCAAAAGCCCTGTCACAGCTCTATGTTTCTACATGAGACAAAAGTTTCCTTTTTCCTGAATATGATTTTCCAGACATCCTGATACAAATCTTGGGACCACTGACTTATAACAGCATGTTCATTTAAGAAATATTGAGAAATTAATATTACTAGGTCTTGTGCTATATTTTGGGTCATAATTACATACTTTTTGACTAGCCATGTAAGATAGCGTCTTTATTTTTGTCGTGTTTGTTTGTGGAAAATGTGTTGTATAGAAGATAACAGTTGGCTATGAGTCTTTTGGGCTGGTTTAGTTATATTTTGCTTTATTCCAAATAAAAGGTGGTGTATCTGCTGAAAGTTTTGATGTTTTTAATGTACAAAATACATTAAAATCCCCTCAAGTATGTCTTGAGGTAAAAATACATGGAGGTGATAAGAGTACTATTGGAAAGTATTACTCATACAGGCTTTCCCTTTTCTTGTTATTCTATCGACACCTGCTTACATCAACATATGATGTATCGCTAGGACAGACAGACTGACCCACTACAGCTGTTCTTATATTCTTATCTGAATCAGGACAGAAAAGATTGGAGATAATGCTACCCATTACTTCTGAACAGAACTTAAAGAAACATTTCTTACATGATCAATCTGTGAAATGACAACAGATGATGAAGAAAACAACAAGTAAGCAACCAGATTTTCAGATGAGTATATTTATGGCTGGTACAAATTTACTTGATGGTCATCTAGAAGTGTAATGAATTTGTGTTTTAATTTCTGCCATCATATTTAAATGGAAATACCCCATCAGAAACTGTTAGGGAATCATTTTCATGTAACAGCAGTATCAGACTTTCAAGGAAGATGTGATAAAGAAGAAAGTTCTCCTTAACCATAACCATGGCTGTTTTAAAACTGATTCTTTAAAGCACAGTATCATTTTACATTTTTCTTTCCTATGTCTAAATATTTCAACTTTGGAAAGTTAAATATCTTTATGATTTTCTGTCAAATATTTGCAGTTATCAATGCTATGCAAAAGAAAATATAGGACATAAAGGGACATAAATTGAGGACATAAACTGATCACTGCAAGACAACAAGGAATACTTTATATGTGACAAGCACAACTGTCTATGTACACAGTAAGATCTTGCTACCCTCTTTTGAAAGAGTTGATCAGGAAGACATTGTACTTGATCAACTGACAATAATCTCTGTCTAGCAAAAAACCATATGCTTTTTTACAGCTTTATGTGTATCTATCTAAACAAACACATAACTTGAAACATTTTTCCCTCTGGAATTTACTTTCTGAAACATTTAATTCCCTTGTTTATTTTAAGCAGAGAAAAAATACATCTTTAAGCATAATTCTTTAGCAAAACTAAACAATCTCTTAGTAAAATATTAATGATTCATCCCTCAAGAACATATATAAATTAAGTTCTTTGACATATTTTTTTCCCATATATACCCCAGGCCTAGATGCACAAAGAAATTATAAATCACAAATCTTCACTAAGTGAAAACCCCAAAGTAATTATACATACTGCACGGCTCAGGCTCTCTTTATTCTCTTCTTCACCCCTTTGAGTCCCAGTACATAACAATAGTGACAAAAGAATTAATGGAAAGAAAGTGATGGGTTTTTTTAACTACTTCAGTAAATTATACACATTCTTAATCTTCAGATTATAATCATTGAACTGAAATTACCTAAAACTCTATGGTTTTCAGTTAATAAAAGTTAAACAAAATCAACTCTTCAGCTAAAACAGGAGAGACAAATATTAATAGAGCAAAATGTGTGCAATTTCTCCACTATATTTCATAACAAGCATTAGTATTATTGTTGCATACAAGTTCTACCAAGAAAAGCCTGTATTGAACAATTTATGATTCACATATCACAATGCCTTTGTCTCACAAAATTTGGACAAGAAAAGGCAAAGATTTGAAGAAAAGACACATTATTTATTGTGGTTTATTCACAGATAAGATATCAAAACTTGTTCACTAAATGGAAGTAAATTCCAAGATACATAAACTTTCTATAGCTGAGACATGAACAGATGGTACAGTCCCTGATTTAGGCCAGTTAGCAAAACATAAACCCTCTCAACTGCGTACTGTAAGTAGCTGAAATTTGACTTGTCATTCAGTTAATCTTTCTACAACTTTTCCTCAGTCACCTGAAAAGGTGCTACCCATATGTTACTGTTGTACTACGCAAAGAGCCATTCTGGATAAGAGTGCAAATTTTTCTTTTTACTACTGTTCTGATCCCCCTATATTTGCCTACAAACAAGGACATTTGTGCATGAATAAACAGCTTTTATTCTGTGTTTTCCTTAGTTGTATTCTCACCAAACAATCCCATTTGTTCATTTATAGAACAGAAGCAATATCATGTACCTTAAGTGACCAAATAAATAACAGAAATCACATTGTTCATGACAAGGTTAATATTCACACTCTCTCTTTTTAAAAAAATTAGTAATTACAGCAAATAAAAATAATAATACTGTGTTCTATTCATTAAGAGATTCCAAAGGCAGTAGGTGGCTAAAACTTTCAAATTATTCATTGCAAATAGTTCTATCGGTAACTGATGTCAGTTGAGTGCTTCCTATCTCACAGCTGAATGTTGTTTCAGTGGCAATTTAAGTGTCAGGAACAAATAACATATCTTTAATTCAGAATTTTCTCTGGTGTTTCTATAAAAGATTACATTTTTTAGGGCATACTATAAAACACAGATTTAGAAGATACACCTAATTATATTATCTGAAGGACATGGATTCGTATTCCTCAACAATCTCTTGGTTAAAATTCTGATTTTGCATTAAGTCCGCATGGAAAATTGTTGTTTTCTGACTGAAGAGAAACAAAGACTTTAATACAAATGAGCCTTTGAAAGACTATTCTTTCCAAAAGCAGTAAAGAGACAACTGTTTAAAATTTCACTGCTCTTATTTTTCTTATGCTGTCATGAATGAATATAACCTGATCATGCATAACTTTCAGCACTGGATTGCGCTTTTAAAGGCTCAAAAGGACTTGGCCTGGATGATATCTGAATAGAAGATTTCCCAATACTGTGTAAGTGCTCTTTGAGTCAGTAACAATAATCCAGTAGTAGAGAACTGCTTGAGTCTATATTGATCATGCATTTGTGAAACGTGAAATACAGAAAAACAGGTTCAAAGCCTAAATTTAAAACACATGCATATTCAAAAACTACTGGGCTTCAGTGTAAATGCTGGAATCCTCTATTTTCTTTTTAAACTACAGCCACACTGTAGTTTAAGTAATAGAGTTCAACTCGCTGAACAAATTGCATCTGAATTTTCTAAAATTATGGCAACATAAACTTCTTCCTAACCAGTTATTTTAGTCTATGTTGTACCAGAAAAAAAAATTGTGATGTTTGAAGTTACCCATCTGTGAGAGTAGAACTTTGTCCTCTATCTGTTGAAGTAGGTGACTGCAGAATCAGGACAATAGTTTGTAAAACCTTTGAGATCTTAGGGGTTAAAAGGTGCTCTTAGAAATGGAAGTCATTATTATTTACTCATGATGAGCTGAGGTGTATGACCAGAATGGTGCGTAAACTTCTGCACATAGCACTTCTGCAAGATGTCTTAGTCGAGACTCAGTCGTCAGTTCAGGTAGTTATCACGGAGCCATGGATTAACAAAAGAATTGGAACATACCTGAGAATCTCGTTAAACTTCACTTGCAGGAAGTGTCTTACAAAGTCTTTCTCAGAGATCAAAACAAGAAAAACACTTAGAAATACACAGCGTGAGCAAAGACTGATGGCCTCTAAGAAAGGAAAGGCAGGCTTCACCATCTGGTTAGGTTTCTTTGAAGACAAGACTACCATAGGAGACAAAAATGGGATTCAATGGACATCACATGTTCAGATTTCCAGAAAGGATTTGACTAAAGTCCAGTTCATGTGTTGCTCTTTTTTACTGCAAAGTGTCTCAAAAGCACATGGGCTAGCTGCCTGTTAGCGGTGTCGTACTGTTCAAAGTGCAGTGGAGAATGGAGGAGGAACAAGATGGGCTCTGGGGGCATCTAGGCCTACTAACTGCTGTGAAATGTCATGCCTTGATGTTTCACATAGTAACATCAACTGTATTTAACCCTGTCTCTGCTGATTTCTAGTGTGATGGTCAAATTTCTTTCTGGAGAATTCATTTTCTTCTGAAATTCTTAATTTGATCTGCAGGGCTTTTTGTCTTACATGTGTTAGAAGGCATGTCAGCCATTGTCTTTAAGATCCACTATAAATGGTGGTTTTACTATTACAGAATGCATGTATGGAAGGTGATGCCTCACAGCAACATTTAAGAGTTTGTGCATACCAGAATGATAAGCAGAATAAGTTACTATTGAACTGGAGTCCTGTCCAAAATACAATGAAGTCAATGGAAAGTCTCCTATTGATATTAGCAGGTCATGAGAGTGACATGTGACCTTCACACTACTGTACTCTTGTAGCAGGAATAAAATTAAACTTAGCCAGTTTTATAGATTAAAGCTCCTATCTCTTCAAACACGCTAAATCTTCGTGTCTATTTGTTCAATTAACTCCCAAGTTCTATAAGGTAACAGAATAGATACGTTATGACTTTCTCTTGTGAAGGAACGCTTGCATCAATGCTTCAGCTTGCTTTTCCTCTCACATTGGTTCAGATAGGAATGAGCAATAATCAAATATTTGCCTTGCACAAAGTAGCCCACATTTTAGTAATGCAGAGCCTGGTGACTCTGTTTTGCTAGCTGAATATTAACTACTAGAGCAGAATATGATGTAATCCATTACCAATTAAATAAGAGAAGTGTTGTGAACACCCCTTCAGGATATCTTTTGAGTCTTGAATATCAGAGTCTGCTTATGAAAAAGGCTCTAGAGAAGGTGATCTTCTGAGATCTTTTTCATTGGACATTTTTAGAAGCCATTAGTAGGTCTAGGAACCTAATTATGTTAGCTTATTTAGAACCTCCCTCCTCCAAACAGCTATGGTTTATTCCATTGACACAAATTCTATCAGATGCATGCATTTAGTCTGTGAGAAATTAAATTTCTCCTGACATCAATATATACAGCACAGATTGCATAGATTTGGACCTTGTCTCTAAAATAAAATTCTTTCTGATGAAGCAGTTCCTTCTCATCTTCTGTAAAAGTACTGCTTAACTACAGCCATTTTTATGAGATAATCAAATAAATGACTTCATAAAACCTCCTCTAATGGATAATCCAAAAGAAAAAAAAATCTTACTTGAAACCCAAAAAGGATTAAAATTTTTTTCAGGGCCTAAAAGTTTCCTCAGAGCCTGGAAATCAATAGTAATTTATGTCAGTCAAGTGATACCAGTCATATTTGACAGACAATGTAAAAAGCCCTATGAAAAATTTTGATGAAATATGTTTTTTCTTTCTTTATCTGCCCTTCTTTCCAGCAGCTATGGTTATTTTATTGCATTATACATTTTTTATCTAGTTGCTCCTGAGAAATATTTAAGTCATCACAGAAAAATCTGTACACTTTCTACAATTCATGTTTCAAGACACTGAAATAGTTCTAAGGGCTTTTGTGCCTTTTTCTTTACTGTTTGAAAGAAGAAAATGGTTACAGGAATAAATAACAAATATAATTTACTGAATAAAACTTGCCATATTTTAAAGGGAACAGTACCTCCAGAGGTACTAGATTATCTCCACTGTGGTCCACAATTACAGGCAGTGAAGTCCATCCCGATTTTAAGCCTAAAAGCAGTGTTTTTCTTAAAGCTGGCATTCCTGCTCATGTGACCAAAGTTAATACATATGTAACCTATTTGTCCTGTAAGATTTATTCTTTTTATTATATTTTTGTGCAATAGCCAGTAAAATGGAAGAAAGTAATGACTGTGATTGCAAACACAAGAGAGAAAACAAGATTTTTTTTTTTATATTAACATAATTCTCATGTTCCTATGAAAGGTTCATATGGGAACTGGGAAGAGAAAAAAAGCCTCTTGATGACTTTTCACATTATGAATGCCATGACTCTGAATCATTTTGAGAAGTCTCTAACACATCCTGGCACTGAGAGCACCACTTGAGGGAATTCATTTTATCAGGTGATGGTCTGGACCTGAATTTTTCATTTGAAACAATGAGCAAAAAGAATAGCACTGAAATAGCTGTGTAACTTACGGTGACTGTTTTTCTAAGTTATCAAAATAGTTATTTCTGAGATTTACTGTAGTAAAGCACCTACATCATCAAGAAAATCTATTAATTAAAACATATTAAATGTGCAATGTACAACTGTGCACTGTTCTTTATATCTGGAATTCTGAAAAATAATGTTAACGTAAACCATAGGTCAGCACTGATTTTTCAATGGTATCTGGAAAATCCAAATGGATTTGAAAAAGTGCTTACATTTTGTATTTTCACAATAGCCACTATTACAAAATCCACACAACAAAGTGAGAAAATGTTTGAGTAGGTGACTTATTCTTAGGTTCTTTTTTAGCAAAGCTGAACTACTTGCAGTACCCATGATAACAAGCTCAAGTGAGACTATACTGAATCATAAGAAAATGTTTCCTTATATAATAAAAAGGGTTTTTTTCAAACCTGGATTTATTTTTTAAATTTCCTAAACGTATCCAGAATCCCTCAAATCTGAAGTACAATACGATTAAAAACAACAACAACAACAAAATTTAAATACTATCCTGGTTTTAGAGATATTCATTGAATGCTACACCGAGAGTGTGCAGATTGGTTAAATTAAGTACTATAGCAATGAGAAGTAATATTAAAATGGGATATTTTTCACCAGAATTAGTCTTAGTGACTTGGAATCTGCCTTGGCCAAATATGTGTAGATAATTTTAGTTCTTTTGTTCAATTGGCTATTGCAGGTTTATTTTTTTCCTAAATGTTATATAAACGGGTATTTGTAAGCTCAGTGGTTTTATCATATCTGAGCTAAATATAGGATGAAGTTAATTTGTGACTAAACAAGATTTTGCAAAAGTATGCATACTGAGGTGATTACCCTCCTCCTGATGAACCAAATGAATGTTTTTCCTTATGAATATACATGTGTTATTATTGAGTCTCCTCAAAAAGTTATAGTTGGCCATATGAATCTAGCTTTTCTCCTTCAGTCTCCAGATACTGAACACTTTTAAAGATGAAAATTAAAATATTATTAGACATGTAGAGTGTTTATTCTTTTTTTCATGAATAAAAATACTTCTAGGAATATTCCTTCAAAGATATTTCTAATGTTTCTTTTAGTGAGTTTACTTAGTGAGATGCTCAAGCCTCAGAAATCATTTTAAATCTACAAAGTGATTGTGTATTAGAAACACAATTATTGCCAGAGTTGAAAAGAACAGAAAAAAGAGTCAATATATATAAAATATCTGCCATTCGGCAGAACATTCTCTGTTAAATCCAAAACTTACTTTTAAAAAATAGTACTTTTTAATCTAATCTTTCAAATAAGTCGTGACCATAAAATTCTGTCACCTACAAATATATTATAGGTTTTTAAATGCATGAAATGGGAAAAAGACCCTCTGGTAAATAATAATACTGACAAGATAGAAAATATAGTCAAGTTTATTATGTCATACTCTTCTATTTACTTCAGCTGTCATGATTCCAGTTTGAAATTCTTAAATTCTGCTGTCTGTGGTTTTAACTATTTTATCTAGTACACACACGGGGAAAAAAAAAAAAAAAAAAGACTATGAATCTCCTTTTCCTTCTTTAGTGATGGTAATGGCATAACAACATAGCTGTACATGTGAGGAAGCTATCACTTCATACTACACTACCTTGCAGTACTTTTCTTAGTTGGCTGGATAGTGCTTTTCCCACCTGACATTGCATGCCTCTCTTTTATCAGCTTTTTCAGCAAGTCTCACACTGCTCTGCTCCTCATTTTGTATCAAGCTGTGCCACGCATGAAATATATTGCATTATCTTAGGATGTCTCCATATTTTTCACTCTAAAGACCTGACAGTCAGTGTTTCATTTACAGCTTCATAGCACTCGGAGACTTAGAGAGGTTTGTTACCTCTCTTTAGAGGTTCCTGTTTAGCAGATAATTATGTACCTCACCCGAATAGAAGCACTTCAGAATTCAACAGCAATTGCTCAAGTGGCAAAGCAGTCCAGTAACAGATTGTGAAGATGAGGCACATCTCTGCTACTATTAAGGTAAGGTAATACTACATTCAGAAATGGCAGAAATGAACAGCAATCAGATAACTTGAAAGCAATGGTAGAGCAGGTCATAATCACTCCTATATTTTCTACCTTGATAATATTTTTATTTAACAGAGGTTTTTTTTCCCATGTCACTCATTTACAAACTATACATGACAAACAATGAAGTGGTGAGGCCCAGATCCTTAAAGATATTTAGATAAGTAATTGCCATTGAAATCTTCTACTGTCTAATTCTTAAATCTTTAGGACAGTTTATCATCTCTGTTTATCACTTACCTAACAGTGTAATAACAAGAGTGAGCAAAATGTTTGTAAGTCATAGGAAGAAAAGATACCACATAATTATGTGAGATTGAGGAATCTCCCTTGTTTACTCTAAAGAGAGTATACTGGAGGGGTGCTCCTTAATTCATTCTCTGAAATCTGAAGTGCTCCAGTTAGGTCATCTATGACCTTACATGTTTTTAACATGAGTTTTTGAAGAGAAAAAGTAATCAGTACATACATTTAGCACCTTATATTAGACATGCCAAATGCTGTAGTTCTGTCTGTGGACTGTTGTATACTGACACAAATCTTTATCTCAAGACAAGGCCATTAACGTAGTCAGCATGTACTACAACATAATGAGACCACAAGAACATGACTGAACACTCTCATTGGCCTTCTCTTCAGAAAACCCAAATCAAAAAAACATTACACAAAGATAATATCTGGAGCATAAGAGCTTTGCTATTAGAACATGCTCTTTATATTTTTTTTCCTGTGAAGTTGTTTTATACACTAAAGTTTTCTATAGCCAAAATCTAGTTGTTACAGAAAATAACTTTGAGACAGTGATTAATCTCATCTTACAGTAGATGTATAGTTTGTTCAGAAGAGTAATTTCTGTCAAATGTATTAGGAACTTTGGTAATTGAGAGTGAGAAACTGGAGAAAGTTCATGTTAACTGAGACTAATCCCACTCTAGAAATCAATTCCCTTAGTCTGTTCTTTAAATTATATTTAAAGCTCATGTTCTAGAAAAGTAACACAAGTTGTTTCACCTGTAAGTGCCCTGCCTATCAAACTAACCCATGGTTATATCAAACTATTTGGTGGCTTTAATCATGCTGCTAAGCTAAATGAAATATGATCCTTGGTTAAAGAATATTCACATGTCATAATGACTTAAATGACTTTAATTTTCATATAGCCCCTTTAAAAAAAAACCCCAAACCAAACAAACAACTAAAACCAACCTCAAAAAGAAATTATTATATTCATTCAAAATTTCATGAGGTAAATGACATTAGATTTTTCTTCATGTATGGTAGCAGTTAAAAAGCATTAAAGCAACTACTTCCTGAGAGAGGAGTCAAGGGAAAGTGATACACTGTCATCAATCCCTGAGTGCTTTGTGTTGAGGACAGGAATGACCACATGCACTATCCCATTTAGGGCTTAATCTGAACAAGTGTAAATTTGAATAGAATAGCGATCACCAGCCTGCAAAATGACGCAAAAAACATTTAATGCTGTTTGATTTTTATAGATTAAGAATGATCAATGAGACCTTTCTAAGAAACTGTCAATCTGTTTGTATACTCAAGCTGCACAGTCTGCCAGCCACTCTTGGCACAACAAGCTTTCAATGTCCTGATGCAGTTTCACACCAGGAAACCAAAAGGGTAATTCAATAAAACTTGCCAATCAACATTTTCACTCTCAGAACATGTTTACTCTGATTCTGTCTCTGCTACTTAAAGGCCAATGTCAGTGAACTGGTCTACTGACCATACAGCTCTCGTGAACTCTGAAACTGAGCCATCTTGCAACTGTTTGTCAACGCCATCAGTTTGTTAACTACATATCCCTGATTTCCAGTATTGCCTCTTCCTTCAGCATCCCTTGTGATGGTTAGACTGCACATCACTGTACGTGCAGAGAAAAATCAGTTCTGCAAACATTAGCAATCAATCACTACTAGCTAAGATAAAAGATTGGTTGGACTATTTTTCAAATGCTACTAGAAAGTCCCATCACAGATTCAGCTGGGATAATCAGAAAAGTAAAACTAGAACAGTCCAAAACATTCACTACATGGTAGCTTTCAAAATGTTTATTACAATAGTATATTTGCCATATTTTCTAATTCTGATGCCTTTGTCAC